>VMBQ01005914.1:34896-50624 GCA_007657795.1 Dreissena rostriformis | reverse complement strand
TAGTAGTAGTAGTACTATTATTATTATTATTATTATTATTATTATTATTATTATTATTATTATTATTATTATTATTATTATTATTATTATTATTATTATTATTATAAATAATAAGAATAATAATACCGCTCATTATTAAAAATAACGTAAGAAATTGATGTATAGTTAATTATCGTTCAATAAAGAACGATTTTAGAGATTTGAAGGCGCGTAGGAATTAAACGACGAGGGCGTTTGCATCAGAACGACAAAGTTCTTAAATGAAGCGCTAAATTACGATAATTCGAAAAAAGGTACGATTCAAACTTGATATGAATTTTGTTTGTTCGATGAAATAAGATCTTTGTATGTACCTATCCTTTTCTCATGTCTGGAACTTCTTTATTGTGTTCTTTATTGTTACCAGGTAGTTTAATAACGCTTGTTTCGTTCTTTGTCTATCGGACGATAAACGCGTGTACGTATTACATGGTAACGTTTTGAAATATTGCACACGATTTTATACTTAATAGCAGCACTTGTTGAACCATAAATAAAACAATTGTTTTTACCTTTGGGAACGGCTAGTTTTAAAGAATGTTAAAATTGATATTTACTCTTAAACACTTATTGCTAATAGCTATAATGGCTTCTCTCATTTGTAAAATACAAAAATCCACAGATTTCCTGGGAATTATTTTGAATACAAGGTCTGTCCCATTGTCTGACATAATAGGATTTCATAAAGCACACACCATACACAATCGCATGTCGAGAGCAAGGCAAATTGAACTCTAGCTAGATTTATTATTATGAATGATTCAGTCACTTACTTCGGGAAAATTGCTATACATCACTCTCCATTATAATACCCCGCAAAAGGCGGAGGGATATAGAATTGGCATTGTCCGTTCGTCCGTCCGTCATTCCGTCTGTCCGTCATTTCGTCCGTCCATCATTCCGTCCCTCCGTCTGTCACAAAATTTTGAAATTGGTGGGGGACATCCATTCAACGAATTTGCTTGTTTAGCAAGGCTTGACCGCAACTGGGTCACAATGTCAGTACATTTTAAATGGAGGGCAAATACAGTGCGGCGATCACAGGAGAATGACTCGTACACTTTAAAACAATTGATAAGATTACGATTTCAAGTGTATCATTTAGCGACCCAATATTTTATTTTCGAGATTTTTTGTAACGCAATAAACCAGCTTAACCCATTTATGCCTAGTGGACTCTCCCATCCTTCTAAATTGGATCAATTTATTTCCAAAATTAGGGATGTCTAGTATATTTATTTCTATATTTAGAATATTTCTTACAGAAATTCCTTTAAGCAAACAGCGCAGACCCTGATGAAACGCCGCATCATGCGGCGTCTCATCTGGGTCTACGCTGTTTGCCAAGTCCTTTTTTCTAGACGCTAGGCATAAATGGCTTAAACCACAAGGAACGGTTTATTGTTATTGTCTTGTCTCGTGCAAACAGATACTTGTATTCATTTAAAAAAAATCATTTTCAACCATCCATTGTTGTACGTGCTTATAATATTTTAAAGAAAAAGAATGTTTATTTCTTCAGCAACAGCACCGTTTGTTTGTCTTAAATCTTTGTTAGCATCGTGTTATTTCATTGACCTAAGCTTAAAGATAAATTGATGACTCTGTTTATGTATAGAAGCCTCGCTCTGTGAAAGGGGGTTTAATGCATCTGCGTAAAGTGTCGTCCCATATTAGCCTGTGCAGTCCGCACATGCTTATCAGGGACGAAACGTTCCGCTTTTATGATATTTTCGTTTAACGAAAGACACTTCTTAGCAAAAATCATGTTTAGGCGCAAAGTGCCGTCCCTGATTAGCCTGTACGCATGCGTTAAACCCCTTTTTCACAGAGCGACTCATATAAATTGATGACTCTGTTTATGTTTATTAAACATTTGTAAATGATATTTTACTACTCGTTGTGCTCTGAGTGAATTACACTTTACATGATGTGCAATACAATACAACTACCTGTGCACCGTTATAGCGAAGCATGCAGGATAGAAGAAAGTGTGTCACCATGGTATTTTAATCTTGATACTTGCCTAAAAAATAGTCCTGTTGTTCTCCGTTTATTTGGCAGGAAATATTAAAATAATAAATAATATTTAAATTAAAGATTCATCTACTTCGTGAAAGATATTTCTCTTAATTTAGCAGTATATACAGCATTTAACATGAGAGACGACATTAGTTACCCAACTTAAGTATTCACAGTATTAAGACAGATGTATTTATACGCATGTATAGAATCGGACATTGTGTTGTTCCAAAAAGGAGCAGGGTAACCAGAGTCATCGCAGCCAACTGCTTTGCCCACTGAGTCGCGCTCTGAGACAAGGGGGTTTAATGCATGTGCGTTAAGTGTCGTCCCAGATTAGCCTGGGCAGTCCGCACAGGCTAATCAGGGACGACACTTTCCGATTTTATGAAATGTTCGTTTAAAGAAATTCTCTTCTTGACAAAAATCCAGTTTAGGCGGAAAGTGTCGTCCCTGATTAGCCTGTCCGGACTGCATTACACCCCCTTTTCTCAGAGCAAGGATCACTGTATTTTAGCCAGGTGTGTGTATTTCGATGTTGAGGAGGTCCGTTCGTGCCCGAGGGTGCATTATGTGAGGACCCTGAGTGTGCATTTGCACTCCTACCGAATTTACTTACTAGAATCGCGAAGGTTAGAACAAACTTTGAATTAGAGCTGCAATGTCAAGCTATTAAGTTCTTACTAAAACATGCACCGTTTTGGTGTGGCCTAGTGCTGTGTGGAAGACCCGAGTACTAGGAGGAAACCTAACCTGTCCGGTATTTTGACCACCAACCAAACAATCACATTTTAAACCAGGTGTTTTCATTGGTCAAAGCTTTGCGATACTTCGAATAGACTGTAGTGTATGCAATTATAAATTTTGCATTTGGCTGTTTGCAAAATATAAAACAGAGGAGAAAACATCAATGAAAGTCTAAATCGCATACCTTTGCAATTCAATATATTGAGTTACGAACCGATCCAACATCCACTATGCGGTCGCTACATTCATGAGTTGACATGTAACTCAAGCACGGTTTCACGTGCTAAATCTTTGCACGCGACTGTCTTCTTTCCGGATATTGAAAACATAATCCGGCTTCTGTTTCACGGAATTTTCCGCACTAATGCAGCGATTTTTCTGCTTTTTGATTTGGGTCATTTTTCGTTTTCAGATACTGTGTAACGTCAGCTTTTTTACATTGAAAATCTGACAATAACAATAGCGCCGGATTGACATGGTTTTATAAGTTGCATTCCTATTTGGGTCAATTTCTCAGTTGCTCTCTGCTTCTGTTACATTATTAAAAATAAACATATATTTGTATACCCAGAAAAACTACAGAAAACAAAGATTTTTTCAACGCGCGTTTACATTAAATGCTTAGAGGGTTTTACAGACCATTTACGAGCCCGCTCCGTGGTTAAAACCTTATGGTATCATTGCAAAAACATCTTGTCGTTTAGAGCGACAGTAGTAAGCATTATAAGTTTCCATATTTGGTTGCCTGCAGTAGTAGTTCGCTATTGAAAGCTACCAAATGTGTCGTGTTCTGAGAAAACTGGGCATATTGCTTGTGCGTAAATTGTCATCCCAGATTAGCCTGTGCAGTCCGCACAGGCTAATCAGGGACGACAATTTCCGCTTTTATGGAATTTTTCGTTTAAATGATGTCTCTTCTTAGCGAAAATCCAGTTTAGGCGGAAAAAGTCGTCCCTGATTAGCCTGTGCGGACTGCACAGGCTAATCTGGGATGACACTTTGCGCACATGCATTTTGTCATGTTTTCTCAGAACACGACTCAAATACGTAGACGTCTGAACGGATGCTTGGCCTTATGTTAACACACGGGTGCCAGAACTCGTGATCGCAGGTACGATCCCCCCGCTCCAAGATAATCTACTTACTCGTCTTTCCTTTTAGAAGATAATTCAAGCGTTCAGAGAATTCATGTTAAGCATCCGGCGCTCAAAGCTTCAAGATGCTCTTGTATCTTGCACAATCCCCCGTAAACATACTTACAAGTCGAAAATTCTAACACATGTCTGGTCGTCTATGACCAATATAGTTAAACAATTTATATTGCAAATTTAGGTTACACCAGACGACCAGACGTGGAGAACTTTAGTCCTTTGCACAAATGTGTCGTGTTCTGAGAAAACTGGGCAAAATGCTTTTGCGTAAATTGTCATCCCAGATTAGCCTGTGCGGTCCGCACAGGCTTATCAGGGATGACAATTTACGCTTTTACGACATTTTTCGTTTAAATGAAGTCTCTTCTTAGCGAAAATCCAATTTAGGCGGAAAGTGTCGTCCCGGATTAGCCGGTGCGGACTGCACAGGCATATCTGGGATGACACTTTACGCACATGCATTTTGTCCAGTTTTCTCAGAACACGACATAAATAGTCTGCAGCTGTGGCTATAGTGCAAACCAGCGACGGAAGGTGTTTTGTTTTCATGTAGCCAACCATTGTGACTTCTGGCGTTATGTTAACAGCTTACTTTGGTCGACATAGACGATAAAGCGTAGAGTATTATGGTGATGTTTGTATAGCCTGCCAATGTGGATATATGAACTCCGACGTGGATTAGTATGGTGATCTTTAAAAAAAAAATGCCCCTGTGGAGAAATAAAGGGCTATCTGAATGGGAAGTCTTTGTGGTATTTACAACCCTAAATATTATCGCCATAAACATCCAAACGTGTAAAACAACGTTGATATTAAAATAACGTGCCATTTGCCATGCGCGATCCGGCGTGGAAAAGTTTAATTAATATGATCTAATTATACAAGTTTTTAATTGTGAGATCAGGACTGAGGCCTTCACAGCTTTGGCAACATCGAATCGGCCCGTTAAGGGCCGTCTTGCCCAAGGAAGTGACGTCACACCTCTATGTATAAAATGGTCTTTCCCCGAATTGCAAGTGGTCCATACATTATTCGTACTTTCGAATTAATATACTGTATACTTTCAATAGACCTTTGATACAAGGCCGTTCAAGTGTAATGGAAAGAAATAGAATAAAACGTTCCAAGTCAGATAAAGCAATATATTTCAAAACTTAAATTAATACCTTACTTTTTATAAAACTTAGAAGTTACTTCACGACATTGATCGTTTAAAGTAGGGCTAGATTCTGTAGTAGGTTTATTAAAGCCCCTTTAACGCTCAAATTTAACGAATATTTTGTAAAATATTTCGTAACACAAAAAAGTTAACAAATAAACAATCAGTGATCCTTATAGCAATAGCCAAAAATTATACGCTAGATGTGCTCTGGTAACATAGATTTAACACAATACAAAATATTTTTTTTAGATTTTTTGTGGTACAAAATATTCAACACATGTTCATGTACCAATTTAGTGTTCGTTTGTCGTATGAATTGATATCGTTGCTGGAAATCAAAATGGAATTTATTGTGCCAAACAAAAATAAAAAGAGCAGTTTGTATCGTTTAAAATCTATGTTACCAGAGCACATCTAGCGTTGAAATTTTGGCTATTGCAATAAGGAACACTGATAATTTATGTGTTTACTTAATTTTACGAAATAAATTACGAAATTTTTGATAATTTTGAGCGTTAAAGAGGCTTTAATATTTCAGTCGGCTAGCCGAGTTGGAATAGTGCTGAACTACAAATCCGAGTATCGCGAGTGCAATTTCCGGTTCGGCCACATAACGCATGTGAATATTGGCCATGAAATACTTTCAACGGCCATTTCACCCCTACCTCTGAATCCAGTAGGGCAATTTAACGTTACTGGCATAAGTTTGCGCACTTTGCACTGGCAAACCAGCTAACCAAGGAAAGTTTGAATTGGTGAACTGACCGCCATAATGTGACTGAAATGCTGCTGAAAACGTCCACAAATCCAACCAAGTGTATTGCAGTTAAGAATATAGCATTTGACACAAAGCGGTTTGTAATTAAAAGTAAGGAATGCAAAACAAAACTAACGATCATGTTGTATAGTACACATGTAAATACTTATTAAAGTGACTTGTTCACAGATTTTGGCATGTTTTGAAGTTTATCATTAAATGCTTTTAATTGATAAAAATAAACATCAGAACTAAAGAGCTTCAAATGAAAACAAGAATTAAAGTAAATAAAAAGAGAGAAAAAAAGTTAACAACACCAGAGCTCGAACCACTGACCCTTGGAGTAAAAGCCAAGCGCCGAAAACCACTCAGCCATCCGTCTTCACATGTGTATGTGTGTCTTTACGACTACATTATGTGCGGACCTGACCATCCGTCTTCACATGGGTTGCCATTTATTTTATACTTTGTATAACTATCCACGTGTTGTTACAAAATCTAACGATAACATATGAAATCGAAGTTTTTAGATTGTTTCGCGTCTGAGACGCCTAAAATTTTATCAATTTCTAACGATGATTTGTTCGTAAACGAAAGTTTATTTTCAGCATATATCTAAGTCTGCGACATTAGTGTTATTTCGCATACTGCTGTACATTATTCATTTATTTCTTGAATCTGTGACAACACATTCTCATTTTGATAAACTGTGACAAGTCCCTTTAAAATGCACGTGCAATGTCCAGAATAATGTGTATGTGTAATGTTGTAATACATAGATGTATAATTACGAACGAAGTTTTTTGAAAATTGTAATAACATTTTAACCAAAAACCGCTCTATATTAGCCATATCTGGAAACTGAAAGCCTCTATAACGCTCAAAATCAACGAAAATTTCGTAATATATTTCATAAAATAAAGTAAATATATAAATAATCAGTGTACCATAATAAATAAAAAAGAGCTTTTTGTATCGTGTTAAATCTATGTTACCAGAGCACATCTAAAGTTGAAATTTTAGTTATTTCTATAAGAAACAATGAATATCTGTATGTTAACTTTATTTTACGAAATATATTACGAAATTTTCGTTGATTTTGATCGCAATAGAGGCTTTAAACTTCCGTACTGCCTCAGTACATTATTAGATCCTTATCGCCGTCGTCTAGATTTTCGGCCCAGATTACACATAAGATTATATTGGTTGCTGTTAAGTTCGTTTTTATCCCTAAATCATTTAATACAAGTTTGCATTTTGCGCATCATTTCAACATATTTTATAAAAATAAAAAAATAAACAAATCGTGTTTTTTTTTTCATTCTAAACAACACATAAATGGCGAATCGACGAATCGTATAGACAATTAGACAGCGAATCTTCCTTATTCAATAGTGTTCAACACAAATTACGAATCGTTTAACCAAGGAGCCGTGTGTTGGTTAAGACTGTTCAAAGAATCAATTTGAGCCTCGATCTGGGAAAACAGGGCTTAATGCCTGTGCGTAAAGAGTCGTACCCGATTAGCCTGTGCACACGACTTTGTAACAGGCTTATCAGGGACTTTCGTTTAGAAGAGACTTCCTTTAAAAAAAAAAGCATAGTAACATTTTAACATTCATTTATGATTCACCTATATATTATAGCTGAGTGCAAACCTCTTCAAGTTGTAATATATTAATTTTGATGTGAAACACTACAAACTTTCTAATATGTTTTGAAAACCGACTATAAACAAAGTCTCGTGTTTCTAACCACGGTTTCCCGCTAAAGTGTCGGTGAAATAATTGGCAATAAAATTAGACTTCCAATATAATTGAAAAGTCACTTAGAAAATTTATTTGCTCATAAAAGTATTTGATGCTCGGTAGTCAAAGCGTCAGATAGTAATCTTTGATAAGATAAGCCGAGGCCAGGCTATTCGACGTATTTGTGTCGTGTTCTGAGAAAACCGGGCATAATGCTTGTGCGTAAAGTGTCATCCCAGATTAGCCTGTGCAGTCCGCACAGGCTAATCAGGGACGACAATTTCCGCTTTTATGGAATTTTTTGTTAACATGATGTCTCTTCTTGGCGAAAATCCAGTTTAGGCGGAAAGTGATGTCCCTGATTAGCCTGTGCGGACTGCACAGGCTAATCTGGGATGACACTTTACGCACATGCATTATGCCCAGTTTTCTCAGAACACGACACATTTGATTACGGTGTCGAAAGACGTAAAATATTTATGTAAACATATGATTGTATTAAGTATTAACTTGGGTCAAGCTATTCGTCGTTGTCGTTAATGGTGTATAAAGACGTTAAATGTTAATGTACGCGCATCATAGTTTTGTGTATTTATGTAGTTTTAGTTTTCAAATTTTATTTAAGTCCCATCCACCATTCATCATAACAATTATTACAATCAAAGATGCATAGCATGTATGAATGTGGCCATTCTTAGCGAATTATAAGAGACTATATATCACAATCTCATATAAGCTTACATAAAATACAACATAACATAATATATTAAACTTATCAAACTAAAATGTATCTATTTAAAGTTAAATAATTATTATGTTCAATGAAAAACAATACTAATCTATTTACATATAAAAACTTTATTAAGTGTATGATTTGACTTAACCAAGGCCTAGCTTCACACCGTATTATGATTTAGCTTTGTTGTTGACGCATCATAATTGTGTGTATTTGTGTACGATTTAACTACCAAATGCCAATTTATTCGATGTATTAGGTCATTGTGTCGAAAGGACATTTAAATGTTAAATAATGCTGAGGCAACGTTGTTTTGGGTCGCAGTGTCCTAGTGGATATGGTGTCCGCCTAGCGACCGGGAGGTCACGGTTCGAACCCCACTTAGGGAGCGTTCTTTAGACACAATAGACATAGACAATAGGTTTAAACTGACGTTGTTTTGTGTTTTAAACTATTTGCTTCATGTGCTACAACACAAAATCGTTGTGTTGCAATTACATTAATCAACGTACAGTGGTACGTTGTTTGCGCCATTTTCATATTGTTTCGAGATTTTATTTTGTAATGTGTAAAACGAAATAAAGTTATACAGAAAAAAAAAACGTTTGCAATTTCAATAGTAAACGTTTTCTTTCGACGACATCGACCAATCTTTTATAATCTAAGCGCTGAAGGCACTGAAGTTGTTCGCTTTTGCATAATCTTAGACGCAACTCAGTTTTCAAAATTATGTTAAAGCTTTTTATATCGCAAGTTTGAAATGAACACAACCCATTCAAATTTATAACGAGAGTGTCCTAAAGCACAGGTCGAGATGTGCGTGCACTGTGTATCCTAATATTTATGTTATAGAGATGACTTAGACAAAATGTGCGCATTTCACAGGCTAATCAGTGTGCACAGGCTAATCTTATTTGACATGCATTAAGCCCCGTTTTCCATGAAAGCTGCCAATATGTACAGATTTCAATGATTTACCTGCCAATGTGGTCGCACGAGCTGTTAAACACTATTGAATACATACTCTCTCGATAAACCGCTAAGTGATTCAAATGTAAACAGCGGGTTTAAAGAGAAGACCTGCAGTGTACCAGTGGTAAATTATAAACAGGCAGATGCGGTGGTTATCGTTCCTAGCGTAGTTAAGCAGCACAGTGGCTTGCAAAACTCCCTCAACATTAGTTGCTCGCTAGCGCGAACAACTAAAACAAGTACAGAAAATTGTCTTTATACATACTATCGTATCAAATAGAATAGAAACACAAAGGCGGTGGAAACTTCAATGTAATGCACTACTATTAAGGGGTTGAAAATTATGGAAAACGTTGTAAAAGAATATGTGTATACTAATGTTTTCCGAGTATCAAGGTGTATTGCACTCGATGCACATGCAATATGACACTATAAATATGTCGCATCCATGTATATTTATGTTTATCGCGTGCACCTAGATTCTGTTCTCCGAGGTCATTGTCACAGAGGACACGATAGCTCGGCTCAAGTGCGTACTTATGAGTACAGGAGAAGCCCCGCTCCAGAGGCGACCATGGATTTTTAAGTGTCCGAAATAGAAGCACCTAGTACAATTTCTCAAAACACCGTTTAATTTAAACCTATTTATTTAAGCTCGATTTCATCGAAAGCATAAGGCTTATTGAAACACGCTCGAGTCCGTTTCCTGGGTAGAACCAGTACTTGGTGTCATTGGGGTGATCTCAAGAAAGCTCCCACAGTGGGGATCGAATCCGTGACCTCCCGGTCGCTAGGCGGTCACCATATCCACGACGCCACGGCGACCTACAAGACCCTTAAACATCTCGAGCAAAATACGAGAGAGTAGATAATGTGGTGGCGGAGGCGGGGCTTTTTCCTGCAACTCAGCGCAAAGGAACCCGAAGGTATGCACAAAACTGCGCGTTAATTTTGCGGTTCTTTATTTTATTTGTTTGATGAGCAAAATTTGTGTGTTCAAAACAGTTCAATTAAATTGATTGAAAAAAGCACCAGACATATTTGCTTTGATTGAACTCTGTGGAATCATAGTTTTTGCCTTCAGCTGAGTACCACATAAACTGTTAACTACACACCATCCGCACAGAGACATTGCTGATTCCGGAAATAGCCCTCATATCCCTGCCATCATTTCACACCACGTTATGATGGTCGATTCAAATATGTTTGTTATTTTATATGATATAAAGTGTTAGTTTTATATTATTTTATTCAACGTGTTTTACTGTAAAAAAATATCATGTATGTAGAAAACAACACGGATTTGCTCATAATAAGAAAAAAGGTTGCAACATAAAAAAATCCAGACCTGAACCCGTATTCACGAACCGATGCTTAGACTTAAGTCTAGAAATAAATACTATTCTTAAAACTGTTATGTGCTATAACTACTTGAAAGTCAGGTCAAGCATAGCAGTTAACACAAATAATTAAAAATATATATATTGAAAATAATTTATTAATAATATAATCACCATATTTAGCTTGTATATATGCAAAACTCTGATGTACATGCAATTTTATTGTGTCTAAGTCTATTCTTTGTTCTTTAGTATAAGAATTGGTTGGTGAATACGGGCTCTGGAAGAATTTTACTTGAGAATGCAGTGTCCGCCGTCAAACCCAAATGAGAGGTAACACTGCTAACAGTTCATAAACCACAGAATGCGTTTCCTTCGGCCTTACCTTGAGTTACGCCATACTCAGCGCTATCTTAATAAAAAGTTTACATGTGTCTTTCAAACTCTCACTACAAACAATTCAATACGCCTAAATTGATTTAAACGTATTTAACAATAAATGAACCCGAATTACCTGTCCTCCATTATCGTCGAGAACGCTCGAGCTTCAAAAGAAAGAAGTTCAAAATGATGTTCGAAAGTCATTGAAATTTACTCGTTATTGAATCCAAATTGGTTGGTGATTATTTCGTAACAAATTTACAACAATTTGGAGAGGCGGTTCGTTTTTTCTTTCCCAACGAGTGGCTATGATTCAAGAGGCAATGGTTTGAAGAATATAGTAATGTGCTACAATGATTTATCAAATGCTAACGAAGCTCTCTCTCTCATCGCACTGTTTGATATGAGCCTCGCTCTGTTAACCCTTTGCATGCTGGGAAATTTGTCGTCTGCTAAAATGTCGTCTGCTGAATTTTTTAAGTTAGCATTTTCTTCCATTTTTTTTTCAAAGAATACTATGAGAATAGCAAACAGTTTGGATCCTGATGAGACGCCACGTTCTGTGGCGTCTCATCTGGATCCAAACTGTTTGCAAAGACCTTCAAAATCCGGTTCCAGCGCTCAAAGGGTTAACAGAAGGTTTAATGCATGCGCCGTCCCAGATTAGCCCGTGCAGTCCGCACAGGCTAATCAGGGACGACACGTTCCGCCTAAACTGGATTAACCTCAATAAGGGTCGTCCTTTCAACGAAGAAATACAATAAAAGCGGAAAGTGTCGTCCCTGATTAGCCTGTGCGGACTGCACAGGCTAATCTGAGACGACACTTTACGCACACGCATTTACTCCCTTTTTCTCAGAGCGCGTCTCAATTATCAAATGCTAACGATTCTCTCTCTCTCATCGTACTGTTTGATATTATATTGTAATCTAGCTTTATGGGCTCACTTCGACACTTGATTTTATTGTTTTCTGATATTTCACGCGCACTTTTGATACGTTTTAATACCTCCAGTAAATAAAATTCACGTTGAATTTTCTTCTGCATAAGATGTTAACAGTTTGCTATTGCAATGTTATTGTTTAACGAAAACTTTACTTAACGCGAACTGACAAATTCAATCCAACGATTTTTAAAACATGTACCACATTTTGTAGATATTTAATGGTAATCAGGGCTGTTGTTTTTTTTGTGTGTGTGTGTGTGTTTTTTTGGATGTGTGTTTTTTTTTTGTTGCTTTTTTATATAGATGGAGAGTCTTTAACAGTGGTTGAAATTGTATCTTAACGTCAGTTTGGTAAAGTGTACATGTTAAAGGGACATGTTAATATATTGACGAATTGACAAGTTTAAAACTATTTGTAACAGATTTTTTTTTTTTATAAAAGATCGGTGTATACAAGGGACTAAAATAGCACAACAAACATATACTAAAACTGCCTGTTCTTATATGCGTAATCATCATTTGATTTTGGTAAAATTATAAAGCGTTACAAACGCGACAATATTAAGAATTTATGTCGTTGTCCTTACAATCTTCGTGAACGCGTGGATAGATTACATTAAGTGTGTACATTATAAGTGTAAAGGATTCTATATATTTTAAGCTGACGATTATTCATTAAGCAAACAAAATGTAACAGTTATATATAGATTATTATACACACAAGTAGTTACGTTGTCTTCATTTGCTTAATGAAACTTTAAATAACAATCCAATGAAGCATGCTCATTTATATGTTGACCGCAATAAAATGTATAATAAATAAAGGTTATTATCATAATAATAATAATAATTATTATTACAATTATTATTATTATTATTATTATTATTATTATTATTATTATTATTATTATTATTATTATTATTATTATTATGTTAACAATTACAAAACAGACTTTATCAGCACATAGAAAAAAACCTTCATTTTCTCTTTTTTTTTCATTATTGCGTTGTGTATGTCTCGATAAAACCTCTACTGAGAACATAAAACCCATCAATAATATCACAAAGTATCATCCTTTAACCGTTTATGTCATTTTCCCAATCAAATCAATGAAATGATAATTATTTCATCACAAAAATGCAACTGACAATAATTAGCATACTTACATTCTAAACGTTCTCGTTTTCTTGGACTGTATTCTTTCACTCCATTATTCCCACTTCTTAATTTGTGTGAGCCATAATCCAAAAGAAAGTGTCTCTTGCAGTTCAATAATATAAATGCCTGTGCTATAGTTTATTCACACATATAACTGCTCTGGAGTTTAGAAAAAGAGGCGCTACTAGTTCACTAAGTAACACTCTCTAACCAGTAACACCTCCAAATAATTACCGATCATTTCACATGCCCTGCTGTCGCGTCATATAATTAAATTTTCATCAAATATTAACGAGCACAAATTAGACCCAATTATGATGGTACGATGTATGAAAATATTTCCGAAATTGATTTATTCGTGAATCAACAAAGTCACAACGTAAACTCCATTTTATTTGAAATGATACGCACGCTTGTATTATATATAGATTTTTAATGACAGTTATACTTTTCGGAACGCTCTTAGACGCAGCGTTCAGAACTTCCGGTGTGCAGCTTCTCCTCAGCGCGAAGGTGCGGCGGTTGAGCGGACACTTCCTCAACTATTCCGCACAATAAGCGGAGGATCGGAGAAGCTTTATTCCTATCTACATTGATTGAGCGACAGATCCCCACGGAGTTGATTTCTCATTGATTGTAAATGAGGCGAACAATCGAATAAATCCGCGAGATTGCAGCCTTTTCAATTCCTGTTCCCGGTGAATTCTCCGCTAGCGCTCGATTCGCACGCGCTTAATCCCTCCGATTGTTCAACGCTGATCCAGGAATCTGTATTAAGATAACACCGTTTGAACCTTTACCTAATATAAACAGACCAGCGTGTGAAAAATGTGACAATTTCGCCACTGAACAAGACGACAGCCTTGTCAAATGCGACAGTGAATGGGTTCCTTCGCGCCGAGGATAAATACATCAGCAAATAGTCCCAATCTCAAGCCGACATCCACATATTTATTCGTCAATAGCGTATTTTTGTTATCCGCTATTAATCGCTTTGCAAATATTTCACCTTGTTTCTATTTCTCAACTTTATTCGCCATTAAATCTCGATTGTTTCCAATCTGTCTATCCACAGCCTGTCAATTAACACGTTTAACTACCTCTCAAGAGCCCAGTGTAAACTCCTTCGCCACGCCGGGTACAATATAACGAGTGGGGTTTATCGAACGTCGCCTCAAACTCAAGTACCCTGGATGGATGCTTACAACGCTCAGTTAATCTACGCTGAACTGTTGAACGGAACAATCGCTCCGACTTTAGTTCTGACATTTGTGTCGCGTTCTAAGAAAACTGGGCAAAATGCTTGTGCGTAAAGTGTCGTCCCAGATTAGCCTGTGCAGTCCGCACAGGCTAATCAGGGACGACAATTTCCGCTTTTATGACATTTTTCGTTTAAATGAAGTCTCTTCTAAGCAACAATCCAATTAAGGCGGAAATTGTCGTCCCACATTAGCCTGTGCGGATTGCACAGGCTAATCTGGGATGACAATTTACGCACAAGCATTTTGCCCAGTTTTCTCAGAACACGACACATTTAGTAATCTTATTTGAACGTGTGTGATTTTGGTCGGATGTAAAGTTAGAACAAAAATCCCGATAATACCACGAAGGCGGATTTCCTCCGAATTTCACACCAGATTGTCTCGCGAATTTCTACCGGAAACACGTGATCAGAAATCCCGGCGACACACAGTTATCCGGGCAATTGTATTAATAATCCGAATAAGATTCGCCGTCGCCTAATCCTAAAATACTGGCGTACTAATTGAACAATAAATTGTTCTAAATTAGCAATATGTGTTAGACTAAGAATAGTCCCAAATTCCGGAAGTATCGCATATTATTTGTGTTTGTTTCATTTTCTAAAGCAAAATCCGGTTGTGTCTAATACACTGCTTATAAAGCGGCGTAGAAGAAAACACCAGTAACTGCCCAAATGTAATAAATATATTATATTTTAATTATTTAAAGACCCTGGAATCTTTTCAAAAATGTACAACAAAATATTAATAATTCAAACGAGAAAGAAACTTAAAAGTCGGATAGAGTGTGTGTGGGGGGGGGAGGGGGGGGGTAACAAGTATTTAGCGATTTTATGACGACAATTAGTACCAGTTTCATGTCTGTAATGTGAGATCCATGCGATTCAACTACTAAAAGTAACGCGTATCATGACTCGACATATGTATAATCGCTAGGGTGTCGAATAAAGCCCGATTTTAATATCTTGACTTTTAATGTACGAGGTAGGTCATTCACGGAGCGTGCCGCATTTCAAATAAAATGGCCAGACGATAGTTTCGATGGCGCCAAGCTTTATCCGCGAGCTTTTAAAGGACACATGGTCACGAAATCGCGTTCAATTTGTGAGTGTTTGTCCGTACTGAATATCTTTTTGATTTACAATTTGCTGTGGTACGTAAACGCTGTTTAAAGAGGGGCTGAACTGAAATTAAATTGAAACATGAATATTAAAACAATCGATTTTTCAAATCTGCGACTATTGATTCATAAAATCAAAGAGAAAGTGCGAAAATTTCTATAAAAAAAATAAAAAAAAAAAAAAAA
>VMBQ01005914.1:22256-34881 GCA_007657795.1 Dreissena rostriformis | reverse complement strand
AAAAAAAAATCGTTTGATTGTATGTATGCATATATACAATTATATTCCATGATGTTGTTTTTTTTCAGAAGCCGTATGTCCCTTTTAACTTGGGAACAAACAGAACAAGGTGATGTATATCAGAAAGTTAATAAAAGCAGGTACTTAAAAAAATAATGAACTTTTTTTATTAACATTCCTTTTATATAATAAATTTCATACGAAATTCAGTCCATCGCTTTGGTGGTATGATACATTTACATTTAATTGAAGAGTTTCTTACTTCTCGTACTTGTGACGCAATTGGCGCCGTGAGAACTTCACATAACGTTAATTGCTTTTCATTCATAAATGTTGAATATAGAGATAAACACAAATTTCTCTGTTATTTTTGGAAACTGATTATTTTCATTTATTTATAACATTTGAAACTTGGTATGTACTATTTATTCATGCAAAAACAAGAAGGAACACTTTTTTCAGGGACGTTTTTTTCGCGCGGTTTATATTCACATCATTCTTAGCTTATTATAAGAGTACAGAAACGTTTGGTTAACAATACGTTTTGTAGTGTTTAGGACGTGCATTCATGTATCATTCGCGCCGGGGTTCTCTCTAACACGACTTTAAAGTTATGATACGGTGGCGGAAAATGCAAGGCAATTTAGATGTCCCGTTCGTCGCGACCCTGGTTATTTTAGTGTCGATGTTCCTGGCTTAACGTTTCTCGGGAACGAGAAAAACGAGTTGGTACTCTGTGGCTTCAACTTGACTCTGAAGCGGTTCCTTGGTCAATTGGAAAAACGCTTGGGCCAGGGGTTGCAAGTTCGATCTCCCGCTCAATCCTTATCTACTAAGTATTTCGCATGAGACGTTAACCCGAGATGCAGTGTACTGGGTGCTTCAAACCGGACAATAAAAGACACATATTCATATCAGGAACGCAACTAAATAGAGAAATCCGGGGCGGGACGGGGCGGGGCGGGTGGGGCTGGGTCATATGGAAGAACATCAATGAAGCCAGTACGTTACACATGATCACAGATCCACTCTTGAAGGAGCGTGATGCTTCTTACAATAAGCAGCCAGGAGCCAGTCAGTTTGCGGACAGCTTAATATGTTAAATATAGTACAGTGCTCCAGCAAGGCCTTAATGGAAGGGCGCCCCGCCCTGCCCTTCCGAAGCCCTTGCTATGCCCTTCCGAGGCCCCGCCCTGCCCTTTTATTTAAAAAAAAAATACATCGTTTTGCTGAGACTTTGTAGACATTTTATTTGCATGGTTTAATAATAATGGTAATAATATATTCTAACAATTATTAATACTATAAAAGTTAATAGGCAACAGAGAGCATTCCGGATACGAAATCGCGCTCGAAAGTGCCCCTTTGACAAAATACCGCGCACTAGAAAGTGCCCTTTTGACAAAATAGCCCCCCTGCCATCCCCTGCCCGTTTAAAAAAAAATCCTAGCTGGAGCACTGTATAAGAAAGTTATTATTGCAGTTTATATATAATACTTAGTGTTTGGTCATAGGACCGTGCTTTTGATAATCAATGTATCACATCAAACGATTCCGTGTGTTTAAACATCGGATACTGATCTGTATTTTGTCATATTTACCCTCAGTAAACATACATATCACGTAAACTACACGTGTATCTATAAAAATCATTTACATAAATTACTCCTGAAACAAAATTGCATCTATCAATGTTTTATGTCGGTATTCAGAATACAGTAATAATTTGCGCCAAAAAAAAACGAGGGGACCTTTTGAAAAAAATGGTAAACTGAGTTTGGTAAAGGTGTGGGTTATATAGTCTGGTATTGATTGTACATCTTGAGCCGAAAATTCAGTTTGAATTACCCGTATTTTATATTATAATACTTTATAAACACATAATTATTTTACTACTTGATATTTTTTTATATCAAATGAGGTTCGTGGTTGAGAGGGTGGTTGCGTTGGGGTCGAGGACGCTCGTTAGAATGAAATGCAATATTTATCGCCCAAAATGGCGTATCATTATAAAAACATGAGTCCCGCTATGAGAAAACGGGTTTATTGCATGGACGTCAAGTGTCGTCCTAGATTAGCATGCGCAAGCACAGTCCACACAGGCTAATCTAAGACGACACTTTCCGTCTTAACTGGGATTTCGTTCGGAAGAAACTTCTTTAAAACGAAAAATTTCACGAAAGCGGAATGCGTCGTCCCTGATTAGCCTGTGTGGACTACACATGCTAATCTATGACGACACTTTACGAACATGCATTAAGCCCCGTTTTCCCAGAGCGCGTCTCGTGTTTATTCCATGTTTGGTCATCTCGACAAAGCCCATGATGCGAGTGTTGACTATGCGATCTTGGCGAAATTAAAGAAAGAACGTTATGACGCCCGCGGATATCTAACAACTGTGTTTGATGCGAGAAAAACAACAAAAAGAAAACATAACAACACAATAACCAGCAAGGTGGTGATTTTACACATATGCCGAGATTGCTGGCTTTTTTGACACTAAACGTCAGTTTCTCGTGTTTTCATAGACTATGGGTATGTCGTATTCTTGTAGTTGTTGTTTGAGAGACAAGATGATACACGTGCTACTTTTATATAAAGCATTGATAAGGAGTTCTCTGGCACCTTTCTTATATATCATGAAGCAGAAGCAAACATCCGCCCACCATCGCAATAATTTTCGTCGCCCTGATCATCATCATCATCATCGATGGCTGCAGCACCAATAACAGCAACAGTTGGAGCATAGTACCCTTCCTCAAACTCTTTTGAAATCTATTAAATAATCAACATGAAATCGACAGAATAACCGACATGATGATTTAAGGTGCATATACCTTTCAATGTCGAGTCGCATAAAATGATAGACAAAACAGCGCAACGTTTTTTCTTCGAGCAAGAGTCAGGTAAAAAAAAAATGAAAATGCGTCCTTTCGGCGGGCATGGATCTTTGTTTACTCGAGAAGCTGCAAATAACGACATGTAATAAATCTTCAACCGATGGAGTTAATATTACGATTCACTGGGTATTTAAGTATCTCTTGCAAGTTAAGGGCCGCACCGCGGGCGCCCTGGGGCTCCCTTGCCGGGAACCGGGCTTCTGATGCGCCATAAACGCTGTCGGGGCCTGCCAGACCCCTGGCGCCAGCGTGTATCACTCCGCGCGCCTCATTGTGTTTTATTGTCCGCGACATAAAGTAGGGCGGAGCTCGCAGCTCCACGGCGCTTCTCGATGTCGCAACATTAAAGACTAGCGCCAGTATCAGCATCTCGCGCATTTCGTACCCTATTGTTAGCGCGGAAACCCAATACCGCCGCTACGATGGTCGGCTGGGTATTCGATGTCGCGCTCGTGAAAGGGGAGAGGAGACAGTGAGGCTGCGCTAACTCGGAGGCTGGAGCCGACTTCTAGCCCCGGCCGGTCTCGCGGGCAAATCATTTCACAATCGTACCGCTGTTTTTCCCTAGTGACAGCGTCGGGCAGTCACTTATAGCACGAAGGTTGACTTTCATTAAATCCTCCGCAGCGGAATCGATGCAAACGCCTGAATGCGAGCGAGCGTCTGTCACACGGATCGAATCGCTTCTCGAGCCGTATTCACGACCGTCTCGCATTTCCATACGAAAGCTTTTCACCTAGTTGCGTTTGTTTCTTCAATGGGCACTCTTGATATAAATTACAACGGGCGATATCTTCTTATTGTCTATTGTTAATGTCCAAATGAACGGAAAGAGATGAAGCCCTTTGCATTAGAAGGTCTCCAAAACGTTTAAGATTTAAGACCCTTTTCACACTTCGCGGATTATTTTCGAGCACACTAAGCCCGCTATCATTCAATACAGCACGTTCCGAGGCGATATATAATTCAATAATTTCGAGCACATTAACGTTATAAATTACGCTCAAAGCCTCGATAGGTGCGACCGGCCTGATCCAACGTCAAGAAGTCATGTTTTATCTATCAGCGAACAATGAGGGACTTTGTTAATTAGCCGCAATGCGGTTTTGATAAACGGCGCGTCGTCTGCTGGCTTCTCAAGAATACGAAGTCGGTACCCGCAACTTCAAACGAGAGCCGGTGATTTATTTATGTTCTATATCTTTTGCACGTCGGTGTTATCAAATCGTATTTCAGACTATCCATACAATTATTTTTTGATTCTTTCGGTTCTCAAATGGTTTATAATTAAAACGCTTACCGGTGTATGAACTAAGTGTAAAAGTACACTAAACAGCAACGTGATAATAAGAGTCGTGTTCTGAGAAAACTGGGCATAATGCATGTGCGTAAAGTGTCGTCCCAGATTAGCCTGTGCAGTCCGCACAGGCTAATCAGGGACTACACTTTCCGCCTAAATTGGATTTTTGCTAAGAAGAGACTTCATTTAAACGAAAAATGTCATAAAAGCGGAAAGTGTCGTCCCTGATTAGCCTGTGCGAACTGCACAGGCTAATCTGGGATGACAATTTACGCACAAGCATTATGCCCAGTTTTCTCAGAACACGACACATAATACAAATGAATGCGTGCAGTGTATATTTAGGTTTTATCAAACTGGGATTTTATTTCAATGCTCAATACTGTGTTATCTGATTTATGTATAATCAACCATTAGTTGTTCCAAAAAAAAACAACAAAAAAAGACGATAAAGACACGAAAGCGGTTAATATAAATCACACATTAGAGGTTTCCTAGAATTCGGCTTCAATTGTTATTCAAAACTTCAGTTTTCATCAACTTCTTTTCTGTAGACATCCCGCATCATTATAAAACCGCGTTCTTTTAATTGCTTTGATGTTGGAATGTTACCATTCCCCGTGTGAGCATTATACCAATTTAAGACACCTATACAGTACCGATATAAGAAAACAAAATGTGTGCCAGCAGAATTTGATGGTCGGCCGGTAAGAACCATGAAAGAAAGACAGTTACTTATGAGACATATAAATCCCGAGTACATCATGCGAAAGGTTCAAACGAGCGCAGTATACTGATGGGGGAGAACTTGGAACATCCATCAGTCTGAGAAATACGGTTTACCGGTACACTATACACGACATTATTGCAGATTCTTTCAAAGCCCGCTTTAAACATTTTCAAACAACGACGCTTACAACACTTTTTGGATTGGTATAAACTGTTCATGGCGACTAACACGGTTTCAAAAGAGAAAATTTACTTATTAATACACGCACAACTATTTCGCGAACTCCTGAGTATAATTTAAGAAATGTTAATTCTCTCTACATGGGGTACTCCAGCTGACTGAGAAATGATTCTGAATGATTTTAGTAATAAGCTATTTTTTTTCATTATTATATTACAATACACTTGATTTATTGAGTATTATTATCATTATAAACAGTTTAAGGAAAAATATTTGATATATATTTATGTTTTAATTTTACATATTGTTTATAGGGTAAAAAAATCAAATATATATCTTGCTCTTACTATTTTACTGAAGCGGATAAATAACTTCTACACTCTGTATGTTATACATAAGACATTAACAAATAGCATAGGAAAATTTGTACTAAAACAACATTATGTAATAATTAACAGTTTTAACTTGTCATGGTTTCATGTGAATATAACCTCTGATTGGACTTAAAGTATAATACAGAGTTGTAAGTTTTTCATGCCACACTTTGCTTTTTTTAATATTATTATCATTCTAAAAAAAGTGTTGTTATAAACACAGTTGTTAATTATAAATGAGCAATTTATCAATACATGCAATCAGACTTCGGCTGTTTTTTTAAGGAAATTCAATTGTATAGGTTTAAAATAGTCCTTTAAATTAACCAATCTCCACACAGAGATTTGACTGGAACTGGAGATATGATTATCAACAATGCCCTGAAGAGATTTGACTGGAACTGGAGATATGATTATCAACAATGCCCTGAAGAGAAATGACGCATCACATACAGTCTCATTTGACGGAAACATGCTAAGGTCCTTATTATTAATTGTTATTAGTATTGTTTACAAAACTCAATGCATATAAATAAAAGACAAATATGTTGGTAATGGTGCGCTATTACTGTTGAAACGAAATATTTATTCAGTATAGTTACAATAATACATTATTTGTGTATTGGTAGTGAAATCTTAAGCTTATTGAATACTACTGGTCGATCGCCGCACGGGAAGATGTGTCGTCTTCTGAGAAAACTGGGCAAAGTGCTTGTGCGTAAATTGTCATCCCAGATTAGCCTGTGCAGTCCGCACAGGCTAATCAGGGACGACAATTTACGCTTATATGGAATTTTTCGTTTGAAGGATGTCTCTTCTTGGCGAAAATCCAGTTTAGGCGGAAAGTGTCGTCCCGGATTAGCCTGTGCGGACTGCACAGGCTAATCTGGGATGACACTTTACGCACAAGCATTTTGTCCAGTTTTCTCAGAACACGCCACAGATGTGTTACAGTATGCTGTTATGAGCGCAGTGTCGATGGGACACAAGACAAAGTCAGTACGGTTGATTGCGATGCCTTAATGTATTGATATCACTGTGAGTCTACAATCTTTCTTAAATTATAGCATTCTCTATACAATGTATGTGTATAGACGTTAAGATTTTAATGTCCGTGCCATCGGTCTTTGCGATCGCGTTCGCACTCTTCGCTGCTCTGTGACGTAGTCGTCCATATGACGCCATCTTCTCGGCCAAGGACTCCTTTAAACGAACCCAGTTGACCACCTTATTGACGAACACTGTGTGTGTTTATTTTGTTAACCATAGCATCAAAATGACTAGTTTTATTTTTTTAAACAAATAGATTGTGTTCTTGTTACATTAAAGACATAAAAATTATGTCGCCCTGTTTACCGTTCTGGAAAAATGCTATGACGCATGGTTTAAGGAGATAGAACCTTTAAAATAAGCCGCGCTAAGAAAAAAACGGGGCTTAATGCATGTGCAATATTTGAGCAGCGCTCTGGGAAAACGGGGCTTACTGCATGTGACACATTTGAAACCGGTCTACATGCATGTGCCACATTTGAGCAACGCTCTGGGAAAACGGGGCTTAATGCATGTGGCACATTTGAAACCGGGCTACATGCATGTGACATATTTAAGCGGCGCTCCGGGAAAACGGGTCTTAATGCATTTCACATATTTTAGCGGCGCTCTGTGAAAACTCGGCTTAATGCATTTGGCGTATTTAAACCGGGCTAAATTCATGTGACATATTTGAGGGGCGCTCTGGGAAAACGGGGCTTAATGCATGTGACACATTTGAAACCGGGCTAAATGAATGTGACATATTTGAGCGGTGCTCTGGGATAACAGGTCTTAATGCATTACAAATATTTGAGCGGCGCTCTGGGAAAACCGGGCTAAATACATGTGACATATTTTAGCGGCGCTCTGTGAAAACTCGGCTTAATGCATGTGGCATATTTTAAACAGGGCTTAATGCAGGTGACATATTTGAGTGGCGCGTTGGGAAAACGGGGCTTAATGCATGTGACACATTTGAAACCGGGCTAAATGCATGTGACATATTTGATCGGTGCTCTGGGATAACAGGTCTTAATGCATTTCACATATTTGAGCGGCGCTCTGGGAAAACCGGGCTAAATACATGTGACACATTTTAGCGGCGCTCTGTGAAAACGGGGCATAATGCATGTGACACATTTTAAACAGGGCTTAATGCAGGTGACATATTTGAGCGGCGCTCTAGGAAAATGGAGCTTAATGCATGTGACACATTTCAAACCGGGCTAAATGCATGTGACATATTTGAGCGGCGCTTTGGGAAAGTGGGGCTTACTGCATGTTACACATTTGAGCGGCGCTCTGGGAAAAGGGGGCTTAATTCTTGTGACATATTTGAACGGCGCTCTGGGAAAGCGGGGCTTAATGCATGCTACAAATTTGAGCGGTGCTCTGGGCAAACGGGGCTTCATGCATGTGACACATTTGAGCGGCGCTCGTAGAAAACGGGGCAAAATGCATGTTACACATTTGAGCGGTGTTCTGAGTAAACGGGACGTAATGCATGTGACAATTTCAACGGCGCTACGAGAAAACTGGGCTTAATGCATGTGACATATTGAAGCGGCGCTCTGTGAAAACGGGACTTAATGCATATTACAAATTTGAGACGCGCTATGGGAAAACCGGGCTTAATACATGTGACATATTTGAGCGGCTCTAGGAGAACTCGTCTTAATGCATGTCGCACATTTGAAACCGGGAGTAAATGCATGTGACATTTCTGAGCGGCGCTCTCTGAAAAAGGGTCTAAATGCATTTTACATATTTGAGCGGCGCTCTAGGAAAACCGGGCTAAATACATGTAACATATTTGTGCGGCGCTCTGGGAAAACGGGGTTTAATGCATGTGGCACATTTGAAACCGGGCTAAATGCATTTGACATATTTGAGCGGCGCTCTGGGAAAACTGGCTTAATGCATGTGTCATATTTGAAACCGGGCTATTGCATGTGGCATATTTGAGCGCTCTGGGAAAACAGGGCCTAATGGATGTAACACATTTGAAACCGAGCTAAATGCATGTTACACATTTGAGCGGCACTCTGGAAAACAGGGATCAATTCTAGTGACATATTTAAGAGGCGCTCTGGAAAAGCGGGGCTTAATGCATGTTACACATTTGAGCGGTGCTCTGGAAAACGGGGCTAAATTCATGTTACACATTTGAGCGGCGATCTGTGAAAACGGGGCGTAATTCATGTGACAAATTTGAACGGCGGATGGTTTTCGCATGATACTTATGTGTATGCCTTTGCCTTTGATGATTGCTGAATACGTGAATATTGACGTGTTTTAAGTTATCTTATTTAGCAAGTTTAGTACATTGGTTGAAACATGCATCCTATTTAGCCTATTTAGCCTATTTAGCACCCTTTTCAGCCTATTTAACAAGTTCAGTACATAGGTTGGAAAATGCATTATACTTAGCCTATTAAGTATATTTAGCAGACTTTTCAGCCTATTAAGCATATTTAGGAGGTGTGATACATATGTTGAAATAAACATCCTATTAAGCATATTTACCAGTAATTTCCACCTATTAATCCATTTTAGCAAGTTAAGTACATATATTGAAAATACATCATATTTAGCATATTTAGCGTATCAAGCAGCCTTTCCGGCTTATTTAGCCTATAAAACAAGTACATGTATATCAAATTAGTTGAAACAAGCATCCTTTTTAGGCTATTTAGAAACCTATTCAGCCTATTAAGTCTACATGTGTATTTAGCTTTTTTATCAATCGTATTAAATAGTTTGAAACATCCAATTATTAAGTTTTAGCCTATTTAGCAGCCATTTGCATTATTTGCACAACGAGTTTGTCTGCAACTTAAAGGGTCCCATTCGAACAAACCAGAGTCATCACAAGAAAGTGACCTATCACTGATCTACCGTCGGCTGCCTGTCGGGCTGACCTAGTTTCGACCCGGGGTTTTAGTAAGGGTTGGCATGTGGGGGACGAACATCAAGCCTATTTAGCGTAGTGTACACACTATATACAAGTGGATATGCAAATTTAAGAGCCCATTTCGGACAAACAATCGTCATCACCTGGAAGCGACCTAGTGCACGCTGATCTCCCGTCGGCTGAGTGTCGGGCTTTCCTAGTTTCGGTCCGGGGTTTTATTTAGGGTCGTCGACAGAGGGACGTGCAAGCAGCCTATTTAGCGTCTTATGCGCTTTATCCGCGGCGAATGGTTATGCACATTAAAGGGCCCCTTTCGGACAAACGAGTTATCCACCGGAAGCAACCTAGTGCACGCTGAATTCGCGTCAGCTGCCTATCGGGAGGAAATAGTTTCGGTCCAGAGTTTTAATTTGGGGTCTGCGTCTGAGGCCGTACATGCAACCTATTAAGCTTATTACGCGCTATACCCACGGCGAGTGGACATGCACCTTTAAGTGCCCCTTTCGAACAAACAAGAGTTAATCCCCAGAAGAGACCTAGTGCACGCTGATCTTCCGTCGGCTGCGTGTCGGGCTGACCTAGTTTCGGTCCGGGGTTTTATTTAGGGTCGGCGTCAGGGGGCGTGCATGCATCCCATTTTAGCGTAGTATGCGCTATATCCACAGCGAGTGGGTCTTTACCTTTAAGGTTTTCGGAAAAACAAGAGTTATCCCCCGAAAGCGACTTATTTCAAGGAGATCTCCCGTCGGTTGCCTGTCAGGCCCGGAGTTTTAATAAGGGTCTGGCCCGGGGACATACATACAGCCTATTAAGTGTATTATGCGCTATATCTACCGCGAGCGGATATGCACCTTTAATGGTCCCTTTCGGAAAAATAAGAGTTATGCCCCATGTGACACATTTGAACGGCGCTCTGGGAAAACCGGGCTTAATGCATGTGACACATTTGAACGGCGCTTGGTTTTCGCCAAACGCGGTTCTTTTGCTTCTAGTTACCATAAAATACTAATGTTTATACATTTGCATTTGCTTTTAATGATTACTAAATACATGAATATTGGAATATGTACTTCATATGTTGTATATGTGAATATGTGTATATGTTTTAAATATAAATGCACATGTAAATATGCTTGAATATGTAATACATAATGCATATTTTTTGTCGTTGATTCATATTTTATTAACGTTTTTAATTAAAAACAATATACATTTATTTAACATAAACAAAAATGAATTGATACAAAAACGTGTTCTTTTTCTATTCTGAATCGCATGAGTAAGGATGCAATATTCATATAAATATTTACATGTACAAAGGTATCGCGTGTTGTCCTTTGATTTATCTAAGGGGGACAATCTCATCGTGTAGGTTTTTAGACTTTGTTACAAACGTGTGTGAAGTAAGCCTTTTTAGCCTATTTAGAAAGTTTAGTACTAAGGTTGAATCATGCATCCTATGTAGCCTATTTAGCATATTTAGCACCCTTTTTAGCCTATTTAGCCTATGTATAAGTTCAGTACATAGGTTGGAAATTACATTCTTCTTAGCCTGTTAAGCATATTTAGCAGACTTTTCAGCCTATTTAGCATATAGAGGTTTTTGTACATAGGTTGAAAAAATACATCCTATATGGCATATTTAACCGTATTTTCCACCTATCATCCAATTTAGCAAGTTTAGTACATATATCGAAAAATACATCACATTTAGCATATTTAGCCTATCAATCAGCCTTTTTTCCTGCTTATTTAGCCTATTAAAAAGTATATGAAATAGGTTGAAACAAACATCCTATTTAGGCAATTTAGAAACCTATTCAGCCAACTCAGTCTTTTTAGCAATCTTATTTAATAGGTTGAAACCTACATCCTATTATTAAGTTTTAGCCTATTTATGGCCATCTCCTGTTCTTAGTAGAACCCCCTGGGCTTGGATCCACCTCTTTTGAGGAAATTCAAAAACAATTATGAATATCGACCATAAGCATTTTTTTAAATAAATTGTACAACTTGTATACTTTGAAAACCACTGTTTGTTATCATTACTGATATGCTTGGTGGACATTTGTTATTAACACAGTCAAAATCATTGATTGCGTGTTTCCAATTCCACTACGTCACATATTATAAATGTCCTCACTTCTGCTAATGGGTTGTGATAGTATGTTTCTGTTTGTAAATTGATTAATCTTTTCTAAATCGCACTACATTGTCCGAGTTTTAAAATAGCGCCAAATATGTTGAAAGAACACCAAAATTTAAAATATACTCATACATATTCTAGATTTCTGAAACATTTTCAAAATCTTTCAGTCCTTCGCGCCAGCACGGAAGTATCATTGGCTCGTTTATAAATGCATATCCAAAAAGAGTAGGCGCCATTGATAAACGGGCGTGTATACGATATTTTAATAATTATTTAGTTAATATTTTTATGAAAAGCCGATTGAGACCCCCCCCCATTACTTACGGTATTTCGTTACTCTCGAATGTTATTCCGAACCTTGATAATTATATTCACGAACATAGAGCTTAATTTAATATGACCTATGTCAGCGGTCGGTATTTCTGCGTTTTTTTCGGGAATCAGCATTTTCCTTCTGAAATAAATATACCTATTGGCTACCAATGAGTCAGTCTTTTTTCTCAGAAAATAGATTTCGAAATCAAAAAGCACCGAACCTTTTAACAACAAACTAGTCTGTTTTAAAAACGTAGCGCCAGAGGTGATGGATTGCCGAACATAAACCACATTGAATTAATTCGTTTTAATTACATACTTTATTTTCGTTACATTTAATGGCGTAGCCTGGGGCCATTTAATAAGTCAATGCAGTTTAGGGGGTCAGAGGCATGCAAACCTACCCCCCCCCCTATATCGAGGATTTTTCCCTAAACAATTTATGCTTTCATTGCGTGTTTGTAGTGTATCTTCCATGATGTGATGTGATTCTTCTAAGTTGACGCTGCGTTCCTAGGCCGTTCATAGACCAACCAATGTTCACTTTCTTAGCAGCTATGTATAGCAAAGAGTAAACTCGTGGGATGGTCGCGGTACTGATGCCGTTTACAGTGCTTCAGCTAGGCCTAAATTGAAGGGCGCCCCGCCCTGCCCTCCCGAACCTCCGCCCTGCCCTCCCGAACCTCCGCCCTGCCCTTCCTAGGGCCCCCCTGCCCTTAAAAAAAAAAAAA
>VMBQ01005914.1:0-20613 GCA_007657795.1 Dreissena rostriformis | reverse complement strand
GGGGGAAACCCCCTCCAGCACCTACCCCCACTCGCAGCTTCGCTGCTCGGTCGTGCGTATAGTTGAAATAGCCTCAGGAACGCCCCTGAAATGATAGGGAATGCCCAAATTATTTTTCATTCAAATTATTGTAGGTATCTTTATTCGAAATTGTTCTTCACTATTTAGTTTATATAAATATAGCTATATTAAAAATCAATGACGTTACTAAGTAGTTTCCCCTGTAGCGCAATCGGCTAGCAGGTCGTCATTTTGTCCCATTATTGACCTGAAGGGCAGTAGTTCGATCCCCACAACAACTTTTCACTTTACTTTTTTTTCTTCTAATATAACCATTTCCTAGTTTATTTTTTATTTTTAATCTCAGTAGAAAAATATAATTATCTTAACTTTATACCAAAACTAGCTCAAACACTTAAACTTTTAATTAAGGTTTATTTTAAGTTAATCCTGCATCGCATTGAATAAATTACACATAGTCCAAACTGGTTTTATTGAACGAGTTAAATAAAAGTTTAGCATGCTCGCTCAATACTCAGCGAGCATGTTGTTGTTTCATTCAAAGAATGTTTCTTTTACAGTTTAATTAAAAACGAATTTAATTTTCTGTTTACCAAATACCCCACATAAAATCAGTTTTAGCAGAAAATAATGACGGGCTTAGTTTTTTTCCTTTTATCGGTCTTTTTCAAGCAAGAAATTGACGAGTTAAATTGCCAAAACGTGGCTGAAAGATAACACCAAAACGCACCATCTGCAATAATTTGTTACAAAATTTTCTAGGGGGAGGCCCCCAAACCCCCCTAGCGGGAGGGGAAACCCCCTCCCGCACCTACCCCCAATCGCAGCTTCGCTGCTCGGTCGTGCGTATAGTCGAAATAGCATCAGGAACGCCCCTGAAAATAGTATACTGAATTGAAACTTGAATACCGTTTCATTAATCCATTTATGCCTAGAGAGTCTAGAAAAAAGGCCTTGACAAACAGCAAGAACCAAATGAGACGCCGCATGATGCGGCGTCTCATCAGGGTCTAAGCTGTTTGC
Organism: Dreissena rostriformis; assembly: GCA_007657795.1. Lineage (NCBI taxonomy): Eukaryota > Metazoa > Mollusca > Bivalvia > Myida > Dreissenidae > Dreissena > Dreissena rostriformis. The sequence continues at coordinate 19,569 of VMBQ01005914.1, read as the reverse complement.
ATAAAGGAATTTCTGTAAGAAATATTCTAAATATAGAAATAAATATACTAGACATCCCTAATTTTGGAAATAAATTGATCCAATTTAGAAGGATGGGCGAGTCCACTAGGCATAAATGGGTTAAAACAAGTACAAATGCAACGCGCGCCCATTGGTTTCAAAATTGTATTGACACTTTGCAATTGCCGACAACGTTAATTGTATTCTTTGTTTTTGAAGGATCAGCGAGTCCCGTGTCAGAATTTTATGTTTACGAAGAAAAAGATGTAATAAATATCATAAAAAAAACAATGTGTGATGAATACAAGTTGGACAACATCCGTGTACAAACAACCACATTTAGCATAATGATTGATGAAAAGCGTATTGAATATATGCACTTGACAATCCATCATACGTTGCACGTAGCATTTCATTGAGAATGAAGCGTTTAAACAGTTTTCTTAAATCACAATGAAGCGTGAACAAGTTTTGCCCCAAGTTATCGATCATTGTTATTATTTTCAAACAAATTATTAGCAGAATTATGACGATTTTTAGCGTTTTTATAGTATAAAACATACAATTTCGGTACAAAGACAATATTAAATAAAAATTACGTTACAATATAAAAGTTATCTTGCAATAATACGTGTAATTTGTTTTCAAAATAAATAAAACAACCGAAGCTAGTGCGCGTCGATAAGCATATTTAATTTTCCTAAATTTATGATGATGGTTTTGGTAGGGGATTTCTGTCTGAATTTTTATTGTTTCAAGATTATTCGACTTTCGCAATTCTTTTGTAAAAAGGCGTTGAATGATGATAATAATTTGCAAGTAAATAACACCAAGATCAACATCACGTGGACATGTATGGGTAATGTTGCGTGAGATGGATCTAATATGTATAAATTATATAATGTGAAAGTGTTTTGAAGTAAACACGACGGTATTCGTTCAGAGAGACAATGGTTCATATCGCGGCTGTGGTAAGTAGTATACACATTCATAGTTAATGTTCAATGTACTCAAATTGTTTGTTTCATCGGTGTTAAACAATTTATTTGATTCTTCCGAAATCGTCGATTGAAATACATGTACGTTGACAGGCATCTTAACGGCGCTCTTTTTGTCGTTAAGGCGACTATAGTTATTTTGTCTTTGCGTGTTGGCGACCTGCTGAAAACTCGCCAGCACGCGAACACACGATAAAATCAGCCACCATAAGTTCTCCTTCTCATGCATGCTTTATTGAATGTTTTGTAGATCGTTCTGACGTTGACTGTGATCTGCGGAAGCCAAGAATGGCGTAGGGTATGGTTCTCGAGAGACGGTGTGTGCGTAGCGGCCGCGCCGTGCACCTGTGATGGCTCAATTATCACTTGCAGCGGCCGCCAACTACGTGCCCTGCCGACCTTCACACCGCGGGACGTCTCAAATGATTCTATAGTTGGCGGGCCTATGGTTTCCGCCACCTTTCAGATGTACTCCAACAATATCGAGGCCATCGAAGACCGCGCCTTCTGCAACCTGACTTTTGCGTTGTCTTCCAGAGTGTACATGCTGCTGAACTCCAACGCTATCTCATCATTGGCAGACAACGCCTTCGACTGTATTCAGAATAATGTACACTACCTCGATCTTGAAAATAATCGACTGACTACACTCCCGCTCGCCTTGCTGAAGCTAACGAATTTGAAGGAACTGCTTCTTCTGAACAATCCTATAGTGCAGTTAAACCCTTTGGTAATGAAGCAACTAGGGCCGACATTGACTAATCTTAAACTACCGGTAGACTGGGGCAGTTTTTCGACATGGCCTTCTTCCTTTAGCCATATGCATGGGTTTTTTTTTCTCGAAGCCAACAACATTACTTTCCCTTCCATCCCAGAAGATGGTTTTCCTGGGTTCAACGCGACTCTATACGGTCTCCGGTTCCTCAACTCACGGCTTACATCCCTGCCTCGAAGTTTCTGTCGAATGCCTCGCATGAAAAAAGCAGAGGTGGAGGTTTTGGAACCGATGGATCTCAAGAACATCTTACAGTGTGTGAGGAAGGTCTCGATTACCGTCAATGAGTCAACTGGTCTCCTTGAGTACTTCATAGAGACTCGGAACTCAACAAAATCTAACTGATATTTTATCACATCGTACGGGGTTAGCAGGAAGCCGTGCAACTCATAATATCAACGCGAAAAAACTGATCATAAATATGTTAATTGTTCACACCATCGCGTTCTTCAAACAAACGTGTTTAAGTTAATTAAGGCTTTTCCGAACAAAAACATTTGACTCGTGTTAATAACTTTTATTTTGGTTTATGAGATCATGCTTAAAACATAGCTTTAAGAACAATAAATAGTGTTTAGTAAATCAACCAAATATGTTTTATTTAATATTGAAGTTTAAAAGCATATATTTAATAAAGAATTTTATAAAGGCATATTTATGTCAGGAATTTGTAATTATTGATCGTAGTATGGAATGCTATTACAATTATCCGATGACGAATATCGTTTTCTAAAAAATATTTCTTGTTTTCTATTTTTTTATGAGACTCTTTAAGGAACAGTTGCCAGATTGAGGCCGGAAAACATCTGAATGTTGTGTCGTTGAAGTATCAATAATTATTTCTAATTATTTTAACACAATGAAGGTGTCAGTTTTTTTCTTATTGTTTTTTTCTTACTGACATTTTGCTTGTATAAAAAATGCTGTAACACTCTTCTTTTTTTAACAATATGAACATAACCAATACTGAAATGGTACGTGTTGATTTTTGCAAAAAAAATTTTTATTGAAAGTAACCATGTTAGGCAATTTACACCACCTTCTTGTGTTTTTGTGGTACGTAATCTTAGTGTCACCTGTAGTATAAATATGAGTTGTATTGTATATTACAAGTCAAATCCCAATAACTATATACTAATTACGTCTGTAAATTGTCACTACAATGTTTGATATTTATAATGCGAGTATAATTGGCTAATGCTTTTCTCTACAAATAAGTCCCTTGCCATAGTTTAACAAAACATATGAACATTTCAGTGTGTGCATTTTCAAACAAATCGTATAAGTACCATGCATATTTTGTCGTTAATGTCAATAATTTAAGATTTGTTAATATTTAAGATTTTTTGACAGCATTTCAAGACGGCAATGACCCATGTGGACAAAATTTAGCGCATGTTATATCATTTAACATTAATAGACATCTATAAATAATTATAATAAGCACTTAATATTACGAGTAAACGAGGTTACTAAACATTATAAGTTTTAAATACATAAATGGTATTGATAAAAAAATACAGTAATTAACAAATATTTACCATAATAATATTAAAGCGAAATAGTCATACTAATCAAAAAATTGTTGAATTAATGAATACATACATTTATTCGTCAAACAAAACCTAAAGTATCGGAAACACGCAAAACATGCAGACTTTACCGGAGACGCTGAGGAGTAAAACTCCAAAAAGACAAAACAGGTTTTACGCCGTACGCACTGCAGTCACGCGCGGCAACGAACAGACACACGTCTGCGTACGTTGCTGTTGGTAGAACTGCAATTGTAAACTTGCATTTTTAGTTCAAACATGAATACTACAGCATGGTTAAGATTTAAAACTAAATAACAATAGATAATCTACCCAAAACTAACACATTTTCTTGTTATTTAATATTTTTTCTTTTAAACAATTTGATTACATTTCAAAAAAGTAAAACTGGATCATTGGAATACTAAGATCATAAGGAAACACGACATCATTTCGCAGTAAAGCTGAAAATTATCGATTATTTATCTTTGTTATGTTTGGATGTTGAATACATTAAATTATCGCTTTTATCAACAATATTTTCATTGAAACCAATAAAACGGATTACGTAATTTGCAGTATTTAGATTTGTACTCATAGCATCAGATTTCTCAATCAATATTTTGTAATACTTAAATCAATTTTCTTTAAAATGCAAACTATTTGTTTTCTTTCTAAATTCAAACTACGGTCTTTTTGGGTCTATTTATTAATCGCAAAAGGGTATTCTGAACTACTAAAAGTATGCTGGACTTACCCAAACAAGCAACAGCGACCACGAAGAAAGGAATCATCATATCAAAGAATGTTCCTTACACTGTCTGTCCGATCGTGACTATTTCCCATTTAAACCNAGAATCACAATTCGAATAATTTGCGTTCTTGAATCCAAACACCATATGTTTAAATTGGAAAGATAAGAAAATATTAACATCAATATTTTTTTCGATTTTAATGAACACTGAGTGCTTCTTTCCGATCACGTGTGGGTTATTGTTTTATCACTACAGAATGACTAACTGTAATTCACATCGCGTCAAAGGAACGTCAAACTAAAGTACGGTTTGTATATGAGATTATTTGAACGTTCAACAAAGAAGGAAAAAAACACAAACGTACATGCAGTGGTGAGGGGCTGCATATGGAAAGATATCATTCAGAAATATTCCCTGTGCGTGCAATGACTGCTTCAAAGAATCAGTTCATGGATCTTACGATCTTTAGTCGTTTTTTTTATGGGAACAACGCACCATTGAGGTTGAAATAGGATACACACTTGAAGGTGTAAGAGAATGACAGATTATGGTTGTGCAGCAATAGAAGGCACATTGATAGAGAAGTCAGATGGAATATTGCATAGTCATTTAAGCAGATAAAGACCAAACCGCGGAAATTCAAATGAATCAGAAAGGACGGAAGATCAACCTCATGAAACAGTAGGTTGGAGATTCACGCCCATGAAAAGGTAACAGCCGTGAATGCGGCAACAGAAAGTTCAGCAACTGATCGGGTAGCTTTAAGTAGTATGCACGACAGACACAGTGACATTGGTAGTTCGTTGCAGTAAATTGCAGTTGAAATCCGTTTTGTTTAACAATCCGGTAAAACAGGTCCTCTTATTGAGCGCCTTTTCTTGCAGACCCTTTATTTAAAGTACAGCATATGTTTTTATTAAAGGTTTAACAATTGATACTCTAATTTTAAAGATATCAATTTGTTAAGTGGTTTAGTTTTGAATTTAGGTTTCCAATACCTATCTCGACAAAAAGGAACCCATTCCATATCATTTTCTAGAGATAGAAAATGTTTTTGATATGCAAACTGTCCAGGTTAACTTGAATTGAGTCTAATGTGCGAAAATCATCCAATGTATGGTACGTGCATCACGTGTTACTCGATGCACCTTTGATTTTCAACTAGTGCGTGCAACTGTGTATACAATAGTTATGTTTTTAAGTCCAACATTTCATATATATCATTTATATTCATTTAACCATAACGATTTGTTGTTTGTCAAATTTATCAAATAATGCATGAAATCATACATCGTGTATTTCAGTTAAACTTTTATTTTATTTTCATCTTTAGAAATAAATGTATATCACCTAATTTCAGTTACATCCTAAATCATCGAGGAAATTAAAAAAAAATACCTTAATGGAAGCCAAATTAATTGTCCGTTAATTCCCAAGCTTTTAACAGATTACGTACAGACAAGTAAAATTTTGCAAACAAAATTTCTACATTTAAGCCAATAATAGTGGCCCAACAAGTTTACGAATATATTTTTGTAAGCTGAGTCTAAATGTATTTCCGGGAAAAAAATGCAAATGTGGCAACATCGGGAGTACCTGCTCTGGAATGGACACTTAGTCAGGACCACATTTCGCTGCTATGGACGATGGTCCACGAAAGGCTGAATCTAGAATCAGAATGTTCTGTACTTTCGAAAACGAATGAGCATGTGCAGGCCAAATGTGTGCGATTGTAGGACATGTCACATACGAACAGACCATACATTGGAACGTCTCCTTTGTTTCTTTTTGAAAAGGAGATATAAGGGCATGTATTATGTGAATTGTTCATTGTAGTTGTGGACAAAACCCGTTTTAAAAATGTTTGTTAATACTGATGTTACATCCGGCCGAAGTGTGTAAGATGAGACTGAACGCTGCTTGTGTGCTATAGAATAACAAATGTGTTAACGCCTACGTTGAAATATCACGTGTTAACTTATTCAGGTACACATAGACGATGAAACGTTGACAATATATGTAAAGGAGAAGATTTTGAACATGATATGTACTCAAAACTACAATTTTTGAAATGCAATCGAGACTGTACACAGACATTTTTTTTAATACATAAATGTTATGACACTGTTTGTAAAAATCATTTTATTGCCAATACAGTAGTAAAGATTTTAGATTATATACAAGTTTTATTTACGTGATACTCATCGTAAAACTAAGAGCTAAATACAAGAAAATGTTTAGTAAGTAAATTTGATCCAATGATATATTTGTCGTAGTTGCCCTTTTTGGAAACTGAAGCTTTTACATGCAATTACGTTACGGGTCAATGGGAAGCTACCTGTAGTATACTATTCAAGGTATTCACACATGAATTACCTAGCATTTAAAGAAACGAAGGTTATCTTGGCATGTTTGTTAAGGAGCATATACCGGATTTAACACGTATTCTTTTTGCCGACGATATTTTGAATTGCGCCGAATGTTATTAATTAACAAAACCAAATAAACATTATTTCATTTTTTTGCGTAAATACGTGTTTGTCGATAAAGGAGAAAAAAGACGGGCATTCGTGTTTACAGAAATGAGGACCCACAGCGTTAACATGAAAACTGGAATCACAACGTTGCCCGTTGTAATGAAACTTTTCTCTATAGGGTTGTTAATAACTATGAAATCGTGATTGCTTCTTTCCTACGTATGGTCTGAAATTCATGCTTAAATACAAAACAACCATTTTTCTTATTTATGTAATTAAATGTTAACATGATATGATGAAAATGTATAGACCTTGTAAATGATTAAATTGAAATGAGTCCAGTTACAAACGTGATAAATAACTGCGACTGAATAATTTATTTGCATATGCGATAACGCTTAATATTGTTTTACTTGTGTCGTAAAATAAACTGTTAAATGTTTGATGCTTTGCAATAATGTTTTTCTTCACTTGAAATGCTTTATAATTCTGTCAATTCAAAATGATAATTAACGGTTCCGTACTCATCATCAAAAATGTGTCTTCGTCAGCAAGTGTTATTTTGGTACTTGATGACCATTCGGCCTCTAACAAAATAGCATCTTTGAATATTGTTTACAAGTTACAAAGCAGGTATATATCGGGCAATCGATAAACTAATAACGTTCCAACATTTAAGTACGTGTAATAGCTTTTGTAAAGATATTTCTTGTTGAATATATGCCTTGTTTCCTGTCCTTATAGAAGAGCTTTACAAGAAGCCGATAATCTTCCAATTGATTTAATTACAAGACCAGGATGTATTCCATGGATCTGGTCGGACAAACTGTGCCTGATCCGCCTTCTATTTATATAGATGTGTAACAAATTGTCGATGGAATTACAGTACAAATCTTTAAAACGATCGTGTGACATAAAACATTGTTAGTATGGTGTACGCCATTGTGACTCAAAAGGTTTTCGTGCAGAAATCACATGCAAGATGTGTTTTTCGTACCGCCCCCCCCCCTCTCAAAAAAAGAGAAAAAAAAACGTGGATAAGCGCTTGTGGTCGAGAGGATTTTACAGTGGACAAAATTAAAAAGTGAACATACATGTGCAGCAAACATTGTTTTGGTAGATGGCCTACAGAGGAGCATCCTGACCCAAACCCTGCAGCATACTCATCGATTCATGAATAGAAAATACTCCATTAACTTATCTTAGTTCTTAAGTATAATTCGACCATTTAAAACAACAGTGATTATTAATAATACATATTTACGTGAATTGGATATCATAGCAATAAAAATATAAATCTAAATGAAAATTGTGAGCCTATCGGGTATATAATTTAAGGTTGAGAGGTATTCCAAGAAACGGAGGGGACGAACACCGAAGGTTGCACCTGTATGGACGAAACCCGTGATTGAGGCTTTACAGGCTCTTCTTCAGTTGCGAAAAACAATCGATATTTACCGTCGAATACAAATACCAATTGACAAATAACGCCTTTACACAATCTACAAATTGATCCGAAATCAAAATTATTAGCAAAATAATTAAAAAATGTAACGATGTCTAATTAATTTTCCAATATTACTTGGTAAATTATGTAATATAAGTAGGATGTTCGATCGTGTTTTTACAATTACAATATGCCAATCATACTGTTAAATCTAGCAGTGTATCAGTTATGCTTAATGTCAGTATATTAGCAGAGTAGGATTATAATTTATTAACTAACATGACCATTTGTACAACGCGTCAATGGCTCAAGTAACCCAATATATATCCATTTTTAATGTTATAATTATGTTCTTGTTGCAAATATTCAGTTATTCAATTAAAGTTATTGCATTTAATTACAAACTTAAACAAAAACCGTTGGTTGATCACTGGACTAAAATCCTCAGATCGCGGGTACCTATAGTGTATGATGATTGGTTATGAATTATTTCTACTGCCACTGTCCCCATGCCTCTGATCGAGGTAAGGCACCGGACATTAACTGGCATACGTTTGTGCTCTTAGTACTGGTACAACAGCTAACCCTGGAAAGTGTGAGTAAGTTTACTGACCGCTGTGATGTGACTGAAATAGTATGCGATATATTTAATCTGGCCTTTATGAACATTCCGTTAAAAATCGTTGATAATCATAGCCAATTCTAAACAAAGATAATAAATACCGTTCATGATTGACACGGACAGTTGATGAAGCCTCATATATGCATGTATAATGCGGCAATAACTCATCGTCATAACTTGTGTTAGCAATCCAGAGCCAATAACGTGTCTGGTTCGAAACTCAAAATAGGCATTTTTAAAATATCATTTTGTTCATATTCCTAATTATTATATTTGTATGTGGATTGATTGATTTGGTAGCAACATTATGTGTAAAAATCCGCGTTGATACGAACTCTGCATCATATCATTATCGTTTGTATACCGATACTAGTTGCCAGAGTTGCAACTACGAGACCACGAATGGATGAGAATGGGAATGAGTTAGTTTGTGACTTGTATTACTAACACATACGCAAAACACTAGAATTACGATAAAATGTATATACATTACGATAAAAAATGTATAAATATATAATTTATATTTAAGAACTCAATTAATTTCTAACAGGCAATCAAGAAGAGGAACGCACGTATTNATCGACCTTAAATCTATCTAATTAATATCAAAGATCTATCCAAAAAAATTGGTCTGAATGGATGTTTCCAATCTTTATATATTGATAGATCTTTGTTAATATCTCCGGCACTATTTACGCTAAAATCACAACGTTTACTTCAGACTTTAGATATTTCTATACCTTTATAATTATGCTTGAATAATTTTATTCCATAAAGAAATAATTAAATTTTATACAAAGGCATTACTGAAAGGTATGCTTAAAAATGCCAACTCGGCCTTAAACATTACGTGTTGTCACTGAATATTGTTGCAGAGACACATATTTTATGAATCTATCGTGTATATTTTTTATTTAAATTATATTGATTTACGATGTGATACATATCGACACTTGGTTTCATGTTTCACTTGTTTTCAATCCTACTGTGCGAAGTCATAAAGTACTGTTTATTGGAATAAAGCGGGTGTACACTATGATAACGTTGTAATCTGTCAAAAATCTTCAGTACCGTTTTCAATCGCGGGTTACGTAATAGCCAATATGGCGGCGCCCATATTATCGATTCTGGGATTGTCTATAGTATTAGTTTTGCCCCCCTTACTGGTACACCCCACCTCAATTTTGGGTACTTGGCTGAAGGACTATTTCCAGGAAGCATGCGAGTTTTATTGGTGGTCAACATACCAGACAGGTGGGGTTTCCTCTGGGTACTCCGGCTTCCCCACACAACACAGGACAACATAAAATTTGAAAATCTTTCAGTAACAACAAAATAGCTGGAAATTGCAGCTATAATTCAAAATTCATCCCAAATTTTGTGAGTCTAGTAAGGTAATGAGGTAGGAGTGCTGGGACACACTCTGAATACTCACATAATGCAGTCTCAGTGGAGATAGGACATCATAAACTTCTAAAAACACAAACAGTACAAGAATATATGGCTGTCTAGTTAGCAGTCTTTGTTACACACGCTTCTCACAGCAACTTGAGTTCAATCCCTTTCCCCTGAAGCATACAAGATAGGTTGGAGGTCACCATTCAGGACAGATGGGATTTCCCCCCACACAACACAAGACCACATCAAAATTAAAAACCTTTCAGTAAAAACTGAATATCTGGAAATACAGCTATACTTCTATAATTCCAATTCGTCTCTATTTTTTTTGAGTCTAATAAGTTGATCATGTAGGAGTGCTGGACAACTCTCCGCGTCCACACATAATGCAGCCTCAGGTGCGGAAGGACCTTATAAACTTTGACAGACACACAAAAACCAGTAGACAGTTGGCAATGGATCCTTAAGTTGAGCAATCATTGGTTTAAATTTGTGTAAATGAAATTAATAAACACACATGTTTGCATAATCTTATAGATTAACGCAAATCTTTTGGACAAACAAGCCACAGGTGTGGGTATATTCGTTGTATTTCTGTCTTCGGGTTAACTATATTTTAAGGGGCCATCACATTATGCAGCCTCAGGTGTGGAAGGACATTTTATTCAGAGATACATAAATTGTAAGCAATACATCAACAAATTCTTAAAAAATAAAAAAACAAGAGATGTGTTTGTCAGGAACACAATGCCATCTACTGAAATTTATTAAAAAAAAGACCTTTGACCTTGAAGGATGACCTTGACCTTTCACCACTCAAAATGTGCAGCTCCATGAGAAACACATGCATGCCAAATATCAAGTTGCTATCTTCAATATTGCAAAAGTTATGACCAACGTTAAAGTTTTCGGATGGACGGACGGACTGACAGTTCAACTGCTATATGCCACCCTACCGGGGGCATAAAAAATCATCGATGCATCATGTTATAAAAATGTAATTGATGGACAAAAATCTATAGTTGTCCAAATCAACATTTCATTCCCTCTAACTTATACTGTGTACATTTCGGAAAATCAATAGTAATTAATTTATTGAGAACATCTATGTCAACATCAATTTTCATACATACAGGATCACAATTTAAATGACAAAAAAAGCACAACCAGGCCAGGTCAATTAATACATGACAAGTACAAAAATGTAGATGGTAAATGTATTTCCATACAATTACGATGTACAGAAGAGAACAAAAAAACACCAGGTCCCTGTCGTATAAGATATAAAAACAAATTATAGTTACGACTGACAACAAGCTCCCAACAAGCATACAACAAAAGACACTTATTATCAATATGTTGCTAAAATAAAGTGCATGATGAAGATTGATCGATAATGAATACAAGTTTCTTAAAGGCACTCAAATCATAGAGATTGGTGATAAGAAATTGACCAATTGCTATTGGATTTAAAGCAACACCTATTTTGGTCAATCTCTGACAAACAACCTTTACTGTTTTTACAAGACAAGTCCTTCAATAAACTCCATGCTTCTCCCATTGCTTATTTCAATGTTAATCAAAGCCAAGGCTAATCTCATTTTAATGCTATTTCAATGTTAATCAAAGCCAATATGTCAATTATATGTGTAACAAAATTACATGGTTACTTAAATTTGTTGTACAAACTTTAACCAGACGGTCACCAGGATACAGCAAAGGACCAAATATGGCACCGTTTAACCCTAACAATTAATATCGCTGCAGCAAAGTCTTTAGTAGTCCACTTAAATAGCTATCCAATGGAAACCTCGGTTGGCAGTGTGAAAAACGACAGCGTATTGAAAGTGATCGTTCCCGCGTCAACAACTGCGCAGTGAAGTGGTACATCGTCATCGAAGTAGACGTCTATGTCTGATATTGTCTTCAAGTCTGGCGGCCTTTCATCGCATCTGGTTTGAAATTAGAACATATGGGAGTTTACACACATTTCAAATTAAATTTAAATTAATTAAATTTAATTAAATTTTTAAATTACATTTTCAATTATATTTTTAAATTAAAATGTTTCAGCTATTGAAACATCCACTCTCAAAAAGAGATCTGCTGATTTTTTTTTTATCCGCCATAAAAAAGTTAATAAAATGCGTTTAAAAAGAAGAGGATTTGTTTTGGATAACAATTAAATAATTTAAAGTTTTTTTTTTCTTAAAATGATTTTTCAACATTTATTTCCCTTCCATAAGGTTGCAAATGTAAATACAAATTCAGAAATTTGAAATGATTGAGCATTAAAGGCATTAGAATTTCATCAGAAGGTCTGAAATTTAAACACTTTTGGGCAGAACTCTTTGCATTTTCTTTCTTTAAAGCTTCTATAACGCTCAAAATAAACGAAAATTTCGTAAAAGGTTTCATAAAATAAAGTTACATCATAAATAATCAGTGCTCCTTATAGCAATAGCCAAAATTTCAACGCTAGATGTCGTCTGGTAACATAGATTTAACAAGATGCAAAATGCTATTTTTTATTTGTTTGTGGAACAATGTATTCAATACGTGTTCATGTACCAATTTAGTGTTTGTGTGTTGTATGAATAGATATCGTTGCGGGAAATTAAAATGGAATATATTGTGACACACAAAAATAAAAAAGAGCATTTTGTATCTCTTTTTAAATCAATGTTACCAGACCACATCTAGCGTTGAAATTTTGGCTATTGCTATAAGGAGCACTGATTATTTATCATTATGATGTAACTTTATTTTATGAAACCTTTTCCAATTTTTTTGTTTATTTGGAGCGTTAATGGGGCTTTAAACCTAACTTGTAAAAAAAGTCATTTCCAGTGTCACATTTTGTGCTCCTGTGTGTGATTTACCTCATGACGATCACACGAAAATCTGGGGTCCCTGGGTTTGTCTTTTTGAACTTCGTATTTGGAGAGTACACATCAAAGTGGGGCAGAACTGCTGGGGGATCAGCCTTTGTACTAAATGAGGTGGAATATTTACACGAAAGAAATATAATATGCATATGAAGTCAGGGATGGAATTCAGGAGCCCACCAGCTAATGGCCCTCTACAATTCATGGTGGACCCCTTCTGAGAAACTCATATGAGCCTTGCTATAGGAAAACGGGGCTTAATGCATGTGCGTAAAGTGTCGTCCCAGATTAGCCTATACAGTCTGCAAAGGCTAAAAAGGGATGACACTTTCTGCTTTCATGGAATTTTTTGTTTAAAGGAAGACTCTTCGAAATGAAAATCCAGTCTAGGGGGAAGGTGTAGTCCCTGCGGTCTTAACAGGCTAATCTGGGACAACACTTTACGCACATGCATTAAGCCCTGTTTCCCCAGAGCAAGGCTCATATGTTCTTTGTTCAGAAGTATTGAAAGCACAAAGGTAGGCTGATCGATTTGCAAGTTTTTATACCTGTGATCAGTGTCTGAAATCGAAAGCAGGGATTTCAATACATTTCAAAAACCAGAAGTCAAATGACCCAGAGCTTGAACATTTAAGGGATCAAATGAGATTTTAAGTGGTCAAAATATCAAAATGTCCCGACTTTCTCCATATCGGTTTAATGCTCTTCAAATGTTTCATTGTATAAATTTAAGTATGAAAAAATACTAATTGTATGAAATATCATATTTTTGAAGTTCACATCTTGTAACATTTGCACCAAAATGATGCAAGGGACATTATATGCAGGAGTCAGTTAGTGACCTGCAAAATGTGTCGTGTTCTGAGAAAACTAGGCATAATGCTTGTGTGTAAATTGTCACCCCAGATTAGCCTGTGCTAAGTGCACAGGCTAATCTGGGATGACACTTTACGCACATGCATTTTGCCCAGTTTTCTCAAAACACAACACTAATGTGCAGGAGTCAAAAGTTAGTGACCTGCAGAATACTGGCATCAAGTAGCAGGATTCTGCTTCAATTGAGATCCCTGTGAAAGGCTGTTTCACTACCGTAATTATGTAAACAATATATATATAAAACAATAGATGTGTTTATCAGAAACACAATGCCCCCTACTGCGCCGCTTTGAAATAAAATTTCTGATTATCATTTGGCAGGTATAGAAATTATCTCCCTCTAAAGCTTTTACTTCGCTTTGGATTTTGTTTTTAGACCTTTGACCTTGAAGGATGACCTTGACCTTAACCTTTCACCACTCAAGATACACATGCATGCCAAATATCAAGTTGCTATCTTCAATATTGAAAACGTTATGGCCAATGTTAAAGTTTTCGGTTAGACGGAGAGACTGACGGACTGACAGTTCAACTGCTATATGCCACCCTTTCGGGGCCATAAAAAACAAAAACATAGGTATAGGTAAAAATATCCTTTGAAAATATTATGTTGAGTGCGAAAAGGCTATTGTCTGCTTACGTAAAAAATGTTAATTGAATGTTATAACCACATATTATCAATATTAAGCAAATTAAACTGCTTAATTTTATCCCTATAATCAGTGAATTCTCCAATAAGGTGGAAGACAATTGGTGAAATACGAATTTTATTTTATTAATCAATCACACTATAACAATCTAGTGTTACTCACTTTCCTGGTGGTTTAGTTGAAGCTTTGATAACTTGCAACTGTTGCAGGATGGCCTCTGTAATATAAATCAAAATACAACACAAATGCTGTTTGTCAGTCTAGAAGACTTGATAGCCCATGTTTACAAGGAAATCTGTCATATAACATGCTTGAAACATTTATCTTAGTTTTGTTTTGTGTGTGTTTAGGAAAATCGCAGTAAATTTACTTATCCGCAACTATCACTTAAAGTTTGTCTGATAAGATGTAAGTGGTTCTTTACAAAGTACTTACCGTAATTATTCTAAGTTTTCCAACACTCTAAATACTAGGACTACCCTGTTTTTAGCCGGACTAATTATTTTTCGTGACTCTAAATTTTGGGACATACGCGTAAATTACACAGGCTTATAAGGGATGACAATTTCCGCTTTCATTGTATTTTCGTTTATAGGAAGTCTCTTTTTAGCAAAAAATTTTGTTTGGACGGAAAGTGTCGTCCCTGATCAGCCTGTGCCAGCTAAATATTTCCCTGGTTTATAAATAACCATGTATCTTTGTTCATATACTGGTAACTGAATCCTATTTTGATCACAGCTTACAATCTTAGCAGTACCTGTTGATGTTGCAAGTTCTGGTCGCACAAGGGGCTGAAGGCCATCAGCAAATAGGTGCGGAAACTGGTCCTGTCTCCAATTGTTCGACCTCCAGTTGTTAAGACACACTTTATACTCAGACCAACTTCTAGAATTTTTTTGATACGACGAAAATCTACGGTTTTCGTTCGAGAACTTCAGTTTCTTGTCCCTTTCAAGGTCTTTCTTTTTCTCCTTCTTTTTGTTGACGTGGTCTTTCCGCTCAAAATCGTAACTTTCCAAATTGCAAACGACAAGGCCTGGAGTAAGTTTGCTTTCTGGTCGTTCAATCTTGATAACATCACCACTGTCAGCTCCAAAGTTTGGAAAAGCGATTTTCCGGAAATCCCATTTCGAAGGTACATAGTGGAACCCGAATTCATTGCGACTCTCTGAACTAAATGCACTAGGCGTAACATCACTGTGTCTAAAAGTTGTCAAGAAATTGTCATCTACAGGACTTGAAGACAGGACATTACCATTTATGCTTTCTGCAGAATCTTTAATTGAATTCATCTGCAACTCTAATCTCGAGGAACTTCCGGCTTCTGCATTTATGCTGATTTCTGTTTCCTGAATAGATGAAGCACAATCAATCTTTCTTTGGGAATTTTCGGATGCATGTATTTCTTCACCGACCAAATTTTCATTTTCACTGATTTCGTCTGTAACACAGTTTTCTAGCCCCTCCATCTGAGCTACTTCTTCAATGGAATTCTTCTTTGTAAGCATTGAGCTGTTCACATGATCTCGCTGCTTTCTTTCTTTCTTTTTCTGGTATTTGTCTAGACCAATCTTGCGCTCATATCGTGAAGCCAACCTGTTTAAATATAAATTTAAGTTTAATCATATTTATGGCAATTCAATAGCATCAAGTACCGGTATAGGGCTTATTGAATTGCTTTCGAGTCCGTTTCCTGGGTAGAACCATTTCTTTTGCCTTTGGGAGAGATCCACTGTGGGGATTAAACCCGTGAACGCCCAGTCGATAGGCAGACACCATATCTAGTGGGCCATGGCCACCTCATATATAAGGTTAAACTGTTAAAATATACGTACCGGTATTCAAATTGAAAGTTTAACATTTTCTATAACTTTTCACATGGAAAGAAAGACAGTATATGTTACAGAATTTTGATGCAAACTAATAATGAAGATAATTCCACTTTAGGGCAAGATCTAGTATTACAAAACGTACAGGGTGCTGTGAAAAAGATGCAGACAGGAAAGCTGGGACAGTGATTATATTTACTACCAATTTGATAAATCCAAAGAATTACTTAGTCTTACATTTGTAGCGAAGGCTTTAAAGCTTAGCCTTTTATTTGCTGTGAAATTTACAAAATGTTTACAAAACACATCATTCTCACACTTTGTGTGTTGACCAGTCCATAGGAGGGAGTAAATGTGTCGCATTCTGAGAAAACCGGGCATAATGCTTGTGCGCAAAGTGTCGTCCCAGATTAGCCTGTGCAGTCTGCACAGGCTTATCAGGGATGACAATTTCCGCTTTTATGGAATTTTCATTTAAATGATGTCTCTTCTAAGCTAAAATCCAGTTTAGGCGGAAAGTGTCATCCTGGATTAGCCTGTGCGGACTGCACAGGCTGATCTGGGACGACACTTTACGCACATGCATTATGCCCAGTTTTCTCAGAACACGGCACAAATAGGATCAGGGAGCAGCACCATGCTGTTTTGCTAGATACGTCTTTAACTGAATTCCACACAGCCTATATATAATGCTGCCCTAAATAACACTAAAACTAGCAATGTGACTCACTTGCCCCTGTGCCTTATGACCACGTATCCCATCCTTCGGAGATGGGCGTACACCTGATGAAACTCCAGGGTGAGGGTTTGACCCAGGAACCTACAGTACGCCCCCTCAATGCTCATTGGTAGGCCCACGTGCCACACTTGCAGCACATTCTGAAAGGGGTACAAGTATTCATCCTATTACCAGATGAAAATCGATAGTATAACAACAATCGTATAAACTTGAGCTATATACTATTGCTATTTTAAGATCATTTTGTGTTTTTTCCAAAAATTGGAGAATCTTTTTTTGTCAACTTTGCAAGAACAAAATCGTCAAAAATGCGATATTTGATAATAATTAATGGAAAAGGGAGGAAATAACAGGATAAATAGAATATTTCTATCGGCAAGCCTCGCGCTTCCATGGTTCTAAGCCTCGCATGATAAACTTGATNACAATACGGTCAATCTCAACTATGCATGGCCCCATTACCAACCCTGGGGCCCCGCCCACATAGACCACACCCACCCAAAACTGCCTTTTACTATAATTTCTTCATTTCTACACCGATTCACTTCAAACTGATACTGAACCTCTCTTATGACAATTTGGTGAATCTCAACTATGCATGGCCCCATTACCAACCCTGGGGCGCCCTGCCCACATAGGCCACACCCACCCAAAATTGCCTTTTACTATTATTTCTTCATTTCTACACGGATTCACTTCAAATTGATACTGAACTTCTCTTATGACAATACAGTCAATCTCAACTATGCATGACCCCATTACCAACCCTGGGGCACACCTAGGTCAAACATTCAGCGTGGGGATACGCGTCGGCCTCTGCCGCGCCATTTCTAGTTCATATTAGTTTAGTAACGTTAAACGATGGCATGGAAGTTAACATGAAGATGTTATATAATACAGAATAGCGGACTTTTCTCCTGTTACAATGTATTACATTGATGATGGAGAATGAAGGGTACTTGGTAAAAAAAAATTGTTATGTGGCTTCTTACTGACTCTGCACAGTGTGATACAGCCTAGTAAATGTTTATTGCGCTCGAGGAGTTAAATTAGACATGTGCAGGGAAATGGTAAATTTTAATCAATAATGTCAATTTTAAAACAAACAGGGGTTCCCATTTTATTGGTAACTAAATATTTATTAAAATGGTAAAATTGTAAATTGTATATGAAAACATAAAATTCGTAACGTTACAATTGTTTTGTTTATAGAATTTGACAAAGAGTTTTGGGACATCCCTCACACACCAAGCACATGTACTCAGTCGATCAGAATCTGGAAGTTTTTAATTGTCTGGTTATCAGACGTCATACCATTTCCATGAGCAAAAGTGCCTCCTCTGGATGTAAAAACTTGCGTCCTTTGATTGTAAAACCCATCACTTCCCAGAAGCTCTTCTGAAGACAGACATACACAAAAAAAAATGATACAATGTGTGTAACAGGTGATTTTTTTTTTGCGTACACAGTGAACCATGTTAATATTCTTTAACTCAGGACAGGTCAGCAATTTGTTTTGTCCAATTGGGAAAAATGTGCGCAAAAAAAAACTGACATTGGGAAAATTTGCATCGTGAACCCTTCATATTGGGTAATTGGTGTATTAGATTTTTTGCTCCCAAAAACTTTAAAATTGATAACATAGTGTTGTCAAGTTGTAAATATTATATTTACTTAGGTTCAAGCCATAGAGAAGCATAGGGAAACTAACTAAATGTTGCATTTTCTTTATAAAAAAAAAAAAAAAAAAAAAATGAAACCTTCAATTGGGAATTTTTTTGAAAGCAATTGGGATTTTTTTTTTTTTCTCACTGGGAAAGTTCTGTTTTCGGGTACTTTATAAAGAAGGAAAAAAATCGCTGCAAGTGATTTCAGAGCACCAGGTCAACAGGACAAGTGGTTGTAAAAGTTAATATTGAATCTTGATAAAACGAACAAAATACAATCCATTAAAACAACACAGCACTATAAGCGGGTAATTCTCCCTATCTGTTCATTGCATTCAATATTGATATAAAGTCAGATTTTATAATCAGACTATAACACCAAAAATCTTTCAAAAACTTTGAATTGATGTATACCAACCGAGACGGTTTTTATAGATGATATTTAATTCCAAAAATAGTTAATGATAATAATATGCGGGAACTAAGATAATGGCAAATGCAAACCCTTTCATGTTCAATTTCCACCAGCCGCGATTCATTGGTCCATATCCCATGTACATAGTCACACCTGAAACATTTTACAAGCAATCAAAGCACTGACAGGGCTGAAAATCAATCATGCTTTCATATTAAGGGTACATGTTGCATGGTGCTGTGATCAATCCAGAAATGTATATTTCGATTTTTCTGCTTTTGAATAACGTAACCAGTAAACTTTCAACTGTTAAGTTATAAATGTTAACAGCGTATTGCAATACATTTCACATATAACAGAACAGAACATAATTTTAATGTAATATTCTACATATGTATGTAATGTTCTACTGAGAAAATTAAATTTAGAAAAAAAAAACATTTTACACATAAGCATTAGTTTCTAATGTTAAACAAAATGATAATACAAAAACAAACATGA
>VMBQ01005913.1:0-61286 GCA_007657795.1 Dreissena rostriformis | reverse complement strand
AATGCAAAAAAACTTATACAAATATTTTATAACAAATAATTGTTAATTTCAGCGACATGCCTTTTTTGACGTCTCAATCATAATTGCGAGTACGCAGCACCTATTAAATCAAAACTGATCGCGTATTTTATTCATATCATATCAATTATGTATGCATACAACCCAGATAACATTTTATTCAAATAATTTCAATTAACCTATAGCAAATAAGTTCTTTATCCTAAACTGGTATTACTCCCGGAATAGCATAAAATGTACCATGTTCATGAGTAAAATGTTAATATTAATGATCTATTTAATATAATATACGAACTCCGTGTATTGGTTTGTCACCTTCTTCTTATTGCTACTTTAGTTTAAATGTAGATTAGTTCCGCATCCACACGTGTGATGAGGTCATTCACATGAACCCAATTATTTTATAGTATTGTTAACAAGTATTACAATATAACATATTTAGCATTTATTTAATATTTGTCTTTGTATACAAATACTTATATCAATGCATGCACAATCCAGTTTATACATACTCTGTCAAATCGAAAGATTCTTCCTTCGGATGATTTATGCCATTATATTCAATGAAGCCATCACTGTTAATGGTAAACAGCAATTTCCTTTCAAAGGCCACTTGCAGCATTCTGCAGATGTCTTTTCCTTTGCCCGTGCGTGGGAGATACTCGTACCTAGTTATCCCTCTATACATTGTGCCACCCTAGAAGAAACAATACAAAGAATTGTATGCACGCAAAAAATTCAATACTTGACTGAACATGTTTGGCTTTCGATGATTTGTCGAATGTTTGTTTTCACTCTCGACCTTTTACAAAGACAATTAAATTCGATCATTCTCCACGAGAAGCGTGTATACTCTTTGTTATAAGCAACCCTCAACACTTCAAAAATCTGTTTGATCACTCCGAGAAACAACATTGACACAAACGTTCTCTTTAAAATGAACCTTCCCGTACATTTTCTTTAATTCAAGCAAGTATATGCCTTCGTGTTGCTTGCGAACAACTATAGGTAACATAAGAATTAGCCGTATAGAGAAACCACGACAATTCACCGAACAAAGAAGTAATGTTGAATCGTTTATGCTAGAGAGTTCAGTTCTTCAACTACATTCATTCGCATACAGTGTGCATAATATATTAAATATTATGATTTTAACGGATCCTAAATAGCAAAACAAATTATGATTCATATTGTCGCGGTAGCAAAATTAAACGCCATGGTCACGTGGTATTTTCGCGAAGCACTTGGAGACATTAAAAATCTGAGGCTATAAATAGATCAGGTAAAATCAAACTACTGTAAGCAATTACATTACCTAATGTTAATAGCGCGTCATATAAGCAAACTTTTCTGTACGGATAATATTTATTTACAGGAACAGGAACAGACTATTCACAGATTATTTAAGAAACACTCACCTTTTACATGCACATTCTACATGAAATAAATAGCGCTTGTTTTGTTGTTGTAAACGGAATTGACATCGTTCATAGTAATGTCTTTTAACAAAAACAAAACAAAACTTCAGCTGCACAAGCAGCAGGCAAATGGAACTTAAGCAGTAAACAAATCAATATCATCATTCAAACACTTTGAAAAATACAAAAGTTTAAACAAACCGTAAATTAAATATATATATTCAAACACGGCACGCACAAACTCACATATACAAGGAATATCAACTTAGGTTTATTCTGTAATTCCATGCTCGCGCTAAGAACAAACAGTTGAGTCGATACCTTTTTTCACCTTTGTGATAATCACATGTTTTATAAATGAATGGCACGCGCCGAAATACTATAAAATCAAATTTTGCATCTCTTCAAGCCTGATTAATTTCTAGCACAATTTATATCAGCATCACACAATTAATAATTGCAAAATCTGAACACACAATTTAAAAAAGTGCTGTGTTGCGATCCCTGCCAAGTACATTTGAAAGTTTGCACGTTCGTGTTTTTCGTTGTTGTTACACATGAGTGGCTTAAAGTTAATGTTCATCTTAAACTATAAGAATGAAAAAAATAAAAATAAATTGAGCATAGTTATCGTTGGAAATGTATTAACTTGTGTTTATGTGTAAAAAGTTTTTTTTTTAACGGAATTTAAACTTCCAATTCTTGGTACGAACGGAGTATACAACTTATGTTAGGTCTTCTCCAAAAACATTACTATTGGAGCTATCGTATGTACATACCATTTAAGATTAAGAAAAAAAAAACTGCTAGCTATTTAAGCGAATTAAACTCATTTGTTGAAGGTTTGGTCAGTTCGAATCTTATACGAATGTATTTTAACTTTGGAAATATCCCTGAACTGGGTCTTTTCAAGCGTCATTTATAAATTTACTTCAAAATTAGATCTGCTTGAAGATGAAAACACGAAACTTCTTAGTGAAAATTCTGAGTTGAAGGCCAAATTAAATCTCCTAGAAATAAAACTAGATGACCAAGAACAATATTCCAGGCGGAATCTAGTTCGAATTTCAGAGATTGAAGAACACAAAGGGGAAAACACTGATGACCTCGTTCTTGCCTTATCCAGAAAACATGGATCTAATCTAACTCTACCTAAATTAGATCGGACCCACAGAGTAGGTAAACCAAGTCCGAATAAACCACGTGACATCATTGTCAAATTCACCTCATACAGAGCTAGACAAGATCTTTACCTCTGTAGATCCAAGCTTAAGGACCACGGGTTTAAAAACACGTTCATTAATGAGGACCTTACAACCAAACGCAGTGCCCTGCTCTTTAGTGCCAGATCCCTGACGAAAACCAAACATCTTGTTGGGGCATGGTCATCCGATGGGAAGATTCTTATAAAAGACCGAAACTCCAAAATCCTCAAGGTCAACACTGCCAGTGACTTAGCCGCCTTCAAATCTGACATTTAACGATCATTATCATATAAAATGATCTGAACAGAACAGTAGCTAGCCGTGCGTCTCTTTGTGCTTTTTTGTAAATGTTTTATTATTATCTGTTCAGCTTTCATGCATCATTATATACATTCTTACATGCCTATATAACGATACTTTCTAAAAAGTATACACACCACACATTACAACTTGTTTGTATTGTACACTGCCTCATTTACTAGGCATACTTTTTTTTGCAAATAAAAAAAAAATAATATAATACATTCCTCGTTTATCTCATTCACAGTGAACTTTGAACAAGGACACGTAAACAAACTCAGTGTTTCCGTTACATACAATGATAATCAATCTTACATATCTATTCATAGAAACTGGTAAAATTTTCAGTTCAGTAGATGTTGTTTTTTTTCTTTTTTTTTCTTTTGCTCTGCCTGACAATTGAATATATTAAGGGTCTACTATATCTATTTTGAATATATATATATTGTACTGATTTATTTTTTGTTTGTATTTATTTTTGCCCAATACCCCCCCCCCGCCCCACCCCTCCATATTTTTTGTCTTGATTTGATTCAATATAGAATAACTACTTGTTCGGTAGGTTGTTGTTGTTGCCTCCACATAAACGTTTAATTTACAGTCAGTGTAAAATCATCTATTATTAGTTGCTAAATCTATACCCTAGATGAGCTGATATCAATGTAAATTCATACAGTCGTTCCACGTGAACTCATACATAGTACGTTTCCCACTATTAACACGTGGTTATATTTGTATCGATCTTTATTTTGTTGAGCGTATTCGGGATTTTCGTAATTAAGAAGTTGTCTCCCATTCGGGAAGGTATCACGAGTATCCCGGGTAAAAAGCGGTCCGTCATAAATGCGAATATGACTCCTATCCGCGGATATGACCGAAAAGTGCGGATATGGACGAATATAAGCAATATCGACACTTTTTCTGCAATGTTCATTTCAANATCATATTTATAACGTTCTGAAATCGGCATCGAAAGTACTGGGAATAATGAGGTCTCTTAAATTTAAAGTTTCCAGAAAAAGCCTAAACACTATATACGTCACTCATTTGCGCCCAATAATTGAATACGCATGTGTCGTCTGGGACGGTTGCTCTTTATACGAAAAGGACTTATTAGATAAAATTCAACACGAAGCTGCGCGAATTGTCTCCGGTCTAACCAGATCTGTTTCACTCAGTAATTTGTACAACGAAGTAAAATGGCCGTCTCTTGATAAAAGACGGCAGTATATAAAACTAATTAATATGTACAAAATACATAACGGTCATAGTCCCACTTATTTGGCAAATCTTCTCCCACCCACAGTTCAACAACAATCATCACGCTCTCTTCGCAATGGAGACGACTACGTCATTGTATCACGGCGGACACACTTATATTCCCGTTCCTTCTTACCCTCTGCCATAGATCTATGGAATTCCTTAGACATAAATATTCGTAACAGCAATACTATTTCACATTTTAAATCCAATTTGAAGCGCGTATTTTTCGCTAGCGAAAAGATTCCCCAATATTTTTTTACTGGGAATAGGAAATCCTCCATATTTCATGCAAGATTAAGAAATAATTGCAGTGACCTTAACTCTGACTTGTTCCAAAACCATTTAACTACTTCGCCTGTTTGCTCCTGTGGCATGGAGATAGAAAATGCCTCTGATTATTTCTTCAAATGCTCTTAGTACCACATACAGCGATTGTTTTTATTTAATGCATTGCGTTCATTTCATCCTTTAAATTCTGATATTCTTCTCCATGGAAAACAATCATTGAACGACGAAGAAAATGGCATTATTTTCACTGAAGTGCAAACATTTATTTCAGCGACGAAGCGTTTTGCATAGACGCACCAGGACAGGACTCATTATTGTGCATTATTGTGTATTACCTTGTATCATTACATTTATTACTATTATTATTAGTAGTAGTAGTAGTAGTATTATTATTACTACTACTACTATTATTATTATTATTTCTATTATTATAGTCAAAGTAGAATTTGCATCTATCTTTTTTAAGTATTTTGTCTTAAGATTTCCAAAACGACGACTAGTATTCACATCTTAAACAGTCACCTTTATCTATGTAACTTTATATTCAAGGGAAAGACCCCCGATAATGTTGTAGAACTTAAGGTCCAACCCTTTTTCCATACTTTTTCTTTGTGTGAATTGTTATTTATTTGTAATTGTCAATTTGGAAATAAAATATGTTTAAACTAACTGGGTCTTTAGGAAGCAGGACTGTTCGCCTTTAACACGTCAACCTTTTGGGGCATAACAAAATAAAATGTACATAGTGTTGGAAACCCAACTTATACATACCGATTGCTTTCCATCCAAAAACGCGTATGTAATCACTACGAGGGGTAGGGGTAAAGGGGGTGGGGGCAACCGTGGAAATTTTCTTCCTGGGACGAGAGGAAAATATGGTGGTGCTGATCTACTAAAGGTTGGGTTTTCAACAGTCATCTTTCCAGGAGGCTGATTACCTAAAGGAATACATTACACAAAATAAGATATGATTGTACCAATTTATATCATGCGTGCACAGTATGAACTGATGCCGACAATATCACAATATTTGAAAACATTTTTTGTAACAACGCTTTTCAAAGTTATTATCTTAGCGTGGGTGGATTTCAATCGATTGATCGTTGCTGTTTGTACATAAAACGTTACCGAACGCAACATTCTTCGGTTGTGATATTTCCGCACAGCTTGCATAGTCATTTTCAGGTGACACCTAAAAATATATAACGTTTGGAAAGACACAACCTGAAAGGATTTCAAGATCGCAAAAGTGAAGATACACTTTTAAATTAATTTGAATTGTAATGTTGCGATGAATTGTTCATTCACACAAAAATGTGTTTTGGTTTAAACACTCCTTGTTTAGAATGGACCGTTCTAATTTTAGTCACCTGAGGTCATTGGATACCGTGAAGTCCGTCGTCGATCAGTCAGTCCGTGCGTGCGTTCGTCCGTTCTTCCGTTATGTTTTTCGGTTTATCGTTCGGTCCTGAATGTCCTGTTTGAATCGTTAATGTATGAAGTCACGGGGCCCAAAAAGTTTTTTTTTTATGAAAACTTCAACAAATCTTGACTTATATATGGAAAACATTCAAAGTTTGTCTTGTCGGAAACAACAAAGCATAGGGCTTTCATATTCGATTTGCGATATCATCTAGATGCCCTCTAAATTGTTTGTTCAAATATGCCCCCCGGCAGAAAATTAGCCTATCCCAAGGGACCACCACTATTTGCAAATATGTATAGGAAACACTCTTGTTATCTGAAATTTCAATGCCAGTTTCCATAGTTGGTAATTATCATAGCCTAAAGATCCTCTACACATTTTTTTTAAATTATGCACCACAAGTGCGAATTAGCTTTTGTTATAGTACATGTTATTGACATCGTTCATTGCAATGTTTTCTAACAAAAACAAAACTTCAGCTGCACAAGCAGAAATAAAATTGAACTATAGCATTAAAAAATCAATAACAGCTTTGAAACACTTTAAAAATTACAATATTATATACAAACTGTAAATTTAATATATATTCTAACACTGCACGCACAAACTCACATATACAAGGGAAATCAACTGAAGTTAATTCTGTTCTAATTATATAGTTATGAGCATACCAAGCTCGCGCTAAGAACAAACAGTTGAGTCGATACATTTTCTAACTGTGTGATAACATGTTTTATAAATGAACACGCACCGAAAGACTATGCAAACAAATGTGACATCTTTTCAGGTCTGATTAATTTCTAGCACAATTTGTATAAACATCACATAATAGTTTATTGCAAGATATGAACATACAATTTACAAAAGTGGAGTGTTGTTATCCCTGCCATTTACACAAGACATTTTGCACGTTCGTGTTTTTCTTTGCTGCTACACATGCGTTGCTAAAAGCATTCTCTGCTCACGTAAAACAATTAGCCGAATGAAAAAAACGAAAACAATCAAATTGATCATATTTATCGTTGGAAATGTATTAACTTGTGTTTATTTGTCGAACGCTTGGTATGAACGGAATTTAAACTCCCAATTCCTGGTACGAATGGAGTATACACCTTTATAAGATCTTATCCAGAGGCATAACCAATGGAGCTATCGTCTGCACGTACAATATACAAACACAAAAACTGAATACCGAATGTTTTGAAGGTTTGGTAAGTAAGATGCTCATAAGAAACTATTAAACTAAAAAAATATACCTGAGCTGGGGCTTTGAAAAGCAGGACGACTCGCCTTTAACACGTCCATCTTTTAGGGCATAAAACAAAATGTACATACATTACAATGTAGTGTTGGAAACCCGACTTATACATACCGATTGCTGTCCATCCAAAACCTCGTATGTGGTGCGTACAAGGGGTGGTGGCATACTCAAACCTTTTCGGACCCTTGAATATTTATATGGTGGTGCTTCAAAAGTCATCTTTCCAGGAGGCTGATAACCTAAAGAAATACATTACACAAAATAAGCTATAATTGTACCAATTAATATCATGAGTGCACAGTTTTTAACTGAATTGGACGTCGACAACATCAAATTTTTTGAACACATAATTTTGTAACACAGTTATTAAAAGTTATTATCTTAGCCCTTATCAGTTGGTTTCCCGCATATAGGGCAGCGTGGGCTGATTTCAATCGAGTGATCGATGCTGTCTGTACATAAAATGTTACCGATTGCAACAGTCTTCTGTTGTGTTATTTCTCCCGCACAGCTTTCATCGGCATATTTATAAATCCCCCAAAAATATAGAACGTTTGGACCAAAACTTCATGGACAAATTTGAAAATCGCTTTAAAGTGAACATGAATTTTTAAAGTTGTTTAAATTCTAATGCTGCGATATATTGTTTATTCACACATAAATTTTTGTTGGTTTAAACACTCATTGCTTAGCATGGACCGTTCCAATTTTAGTCACCTGAGGTCATTGGATACCGTGATGTCCGTCGTCGATCAGTCAGGTTTGAAGGTTTGGTAAGTTAGATGCTCATCAGATGCTCATAAGAAACTATTAAATTTAGAAAATATTCCTGAACTGGGGCTTCGAAAGCAGGACTTTTCGCCTTTAACAAGTCCGCCTTTGGGGCATAAAACAAAAAGTACATACAATACAATGTAGTAATGGAAACCCGACGTATACATACCTCCTCGTATGTAATGCTGTCAGGGTTTGGGGGCAATGGTCGAGCATATCCTCGGGACACGGTAGGTCTATATGATGGGGCTTCAAAGGTCATATTTTTAGGAGGCTGATAAGCTAAAAGAATTCATTACGCAAAATAAGATATAATTGTACCAATTTCTGTCATGCGTGCACAGTTTTCAACTGAATCAGACGTCGACAACATCAAATTATTAGAACACATAATTTTGTTAAAATAAAGCTATTAAGTTATTATCTCAGCCCTTATCATTGGGTTTTCCGCATGTAGGGCAGCGTGGGTTGATTTCAATCGATTGATCGATGCTGATTGTATAAACAATATTACCGATTGCAACAGTCTTATGTTGTGTTATTTCTCCCGCACAGCTTTCGTCGGCATTTTCAGGAGTCCCCTAAAAATATTAACCGTTTGGACAGAAACTACGAGCAAGGATTTCAAAATCGCTAAAAGAGAAAAAATGTTTCAATGTAAATCTGCGATAAATTGTTCATTCACACATACATTGTTTGTTGATTTAAACACTCCTTGCTAAGTATGGACCGATTGTAATCAATTAATTTTAACTATTTTAATAAGGTTATTGGGTACCGTGAAGTCCGACGTCGAACAGTCAGTCTGTGCGTGCGTTAGTCCGTCCTTCCGGTATGCTTTTCTGTTTAATGTAAGGAATGTATGTACTGTTTGAATCGTTTATTTTTTAAGTCACGGGGCCCAAAACCGGATTTTTAATGAAATCTACAACAATCTATTAACCGCTTGACTTATATAGGGAAAACCTTTAAAGTTCGTCTTGACGGAAACCGCAAAGCATATGGCTTTCATAGTCGATATGTGATATCATCTATATGCCCGCTAAAAGGTGTGTTCAATTTATGCCCCTGGGATCATAAATTGGCCTCGCTCAGTGGGACACTCAATTAACAAATGTTTTTTTATAAATTCTTGTTGAAAACTGTTAAACCCAAGGTTTGTATATTTGGTATTTAACATGATCTACAGGTCCTCTATAACTTTTGTTCAAATCGTGTCCCCTGGGTCAAAATTTGCCTCGCTCATAGGGTCACCCGTTTAAAACAGACATGTCAAGGAAACCGGTAACACCATTTATCATCTGAAACCGCAAAATCCAAAGTTTTTAAGTTGGTATGAAGCTTTATATATGTGTTATTTTAAAGGGGTCAAACTGTCCTCATCAAATAACGTAGTGTAAATATAGACTTAATATAACAATAGCTTCAAAAAATATTCTCTGAAACAATACAGTCCGTAATCCGCATGTTCCGAAAATAGTCCTCTTCAAAGTTCAATCAAATCTCTCCCCATGAGTATATTTTTAATATATACTGTACAAGCAAAATAAATACAAAATAAGGCAAACATAACAAATAAGTGATATATTTTTTTATAAAAAAGCGTATTTTCTAAATGTGTTCATGGGTTAGTGTTTATTTATGTTTGTGATCTGTATTGTGCAATGCGCATAATGTGCCTGTATCGCAGATTTGTGATATATCCTCTCTTTCTTACACAACCGATTGAGAATAGAATGTACAAAATATTTTCGAGATGCTGACTTCTTTTATGCAATATCTATTTTCGATTGCCGATTTTAAATATTCATGTTCCAAATATATTAGGGATTATGAACATTCCTTAATTATGAATGTTTATCGTTTATTTTCTAGGAATCGGCACGTATTGTATTTTTTAAAGTATAGTTTTGCAAAACATTAGATTTAAGTTAAATGCACGTCCATTATTTAATCAGGTTAGTGCCATCGTCACACAAACGTACGGCACCGTTTGGGCAAAGTCTCAAATGAGTTTTCTTATTTTGCCTTACACCATCTTAAAAATGTTCATGTCTCGAATGAAAAGACGCAGATTAAGGTGCAATTGATAACATGGTATGGCGGTCTTCTACTAAGTTTGTGGTACACGTTAGGTGTGTAAGTTATCTTTCTCCTCCCTAACCACATTTTAAACACATCTCAGGTGATAAATCTAGGGCAATCATTTTGTTTACGTGTGTGGTGTATTTATTTTCATGTATGTTCATGTATTGATAGGTCGATTGCCTTATACAAAAAGTAAAAGATCGTTACAGGAGGTTTAGAACTGGTGATATTTCCGGTGTTTAAGTTTTCTTGTATGACAGAGTTTTAGCTAAACAAATTGTGTCCTTTAACAGTTTAACACCTACCGTAAATTCAGCATGTATATTGTCAACTATTTCTTCGCTGCCATCACAAGCCTCTTGAAGCGTTCCAATTTCAAGAATATCTTTATGAAGAGTATTTTCCAACGTTGTGTGTTCTTTAAATGGGAATTGTGTAATATTGTTTTTGAAGTTCGACTGTTTAATAGCTGTCCTAAATTCATCTATTTCCATGGCCAGTTTTTTAGAAAAAACAAACAAATGCCG
The DNA here is from genome assembly GCA_007657795.1 of Dreissena rostriformis. Lineage (NCBI taxonomy): Eukaryota > Metazoa > Mollusca > Bivalvia > Myida > Dreissenidae > Dreissena > Dreissena rostriformis. The sequence continues at coordinate 50,718 of VMBQ01005913.1, read as the reverse complement.
CTCTTGTTTTTTCTTCGATAACTCTTCGATTATCTTACCACGCTCTTGAATTCGAAGAGAAACGTCTTTGCAGATTTGTGCAACTTCAACCAGACTGTTCGTATTTTCTTTGTGTTTCTTTTCCGTGGCTTGTTCTGCTTCGAACTGTAACCGGTTAAGTCTGAAATCAATTCTCTTTCGATATTCTTTAATTCCGGCGATAGATGAGGCTCTACACTCGTCATTCAGTTTAGCATTTCCGTCTACACGGACCTGAAGGTCATTTATTTCGCCTTCGATTTCGTTCAAAGTAACCAGAATCGCATAAGTCTTTTGTTCATCAAACTTTGCTGTATGTAGGTCAACGATTTTGTCTTTACAAGTCATGTGCTCAGCAAGTATGCATCTACCACATATGGTTGTGTCATGCTTTCCACAATGTAACGACTGAGGGTCTGTTTCGTGCTTTTGGCATTTTTGTTCATGTATGTCCTTTTCTATGGGTACCGTTAAATATTTCTTGTGTTTTGTGTTATCTAACGGAAACACAATATGGCCAGTAAATAAAGTGATCTTAGTATGATTTGAGAAGCAACCAACACCAAGCGGAATGTTACAGTTTTCACAGAATCCAAACACGGGCTCTTTAAAGCAAAACCCACATACATCTGTTGTCGTAGCCATTCTGAGAAGGTGTATTTTCCTGAAAAAAAACAACGAATTTTCTTTACTAAACATGAATGTTTTTCAAAAAGGGAAACTAAATTTTACGCAGACTTCGTGGTATACAAATCAATCGTCCGGAATATCTACTAAAATACAAATTTGGAACAAATATGGTTTCTAACGAACATCTTACCGATCATCCTAGATTAAAATAACTAAAAATAATTATATTCGTATTGAATTTATTTAACAAGGTATCTGTATGTGATAGTTTTTAATTCATTTTACAAAATTCCAAATGAATCAAACAACGTATTTTGTATTCATACATTGTGCTTTATAGAAAAAAAAATTCGAAAACAAAATAAGAACCCGAATACTGTCGAAACGTAATTTCCGTTCAATATTCTTTTACGGTGGTATACTCTGTTTTATGAATAGGGTTTTTAAAATACACATTTTTCATTCCATACTTTCACACATATAAACTTGGATCTAAAACGAAATGCTTTTTTAGAACGAAAACATGCTAGACATCCGGCAATGATCAGTGGCATAGCATAACATCAAGGTAATCGTACATGATTAGGATATTAGATGAGGTAAATCAGATCTTATATTGTACCTTCGTGATGCCCCTTAAAATTAATGCGTTTTACTTCAATACATACATTGGTCTTTTTCATTGTTTAATATCGTGTCAGAACCAAAGTTGAAATCCCCAAACACAAGATATCAGGCAATAGTTCTGACATCAGAAACAATCGCGTACATCTTCATTTCTCAACAATCGTGATAATACGATTAAGACTAAAAGTCACAATCCGCATAATCACTTTATTATGGACCACATTCGTCCTTTGATATAAAAAATACTAAATGTATTAGTTTATTTTTGTTTGCATGCTTCCAAGTGTACTTGAAAATATATAAAACGTTTTTATTTGCACAGTCTGTAACACGTACATACATGCAAATTTCTACTTTCCATTTCAAAATTAACATTTCAGATGTTCACCTTTTTGTTGCTGGTTTAATTAACGTTACTGCTATTAAACAATCATACTTTAACATATACATACCTTATATTTTTTCAAATAAGAATATGTAATAAAGACAATGAGACGCGATTATGTGTAACTATGCACCACTGAGTCCATACAAACACGAATTGAACTAAAAGAGACGTGCGATTGTCGATAGGTTTAAAGATTACTGAGATACAAAATACTCGTCAAACCGTCACATTCAAACCAACTTGCATATGAGACATATACAATTACATTCACATTACGATCATATCCTCCATTAAGTAATATTTTAATAAATGTGTTTCTCTTTAAAATGTAAATAGTATTCATTTCAAATGTTCCGTTGTTTCAAACAGTCAAAGGAGTAGTAGTCGTAAATTATATAGTTTCCACAAGCTGAAATAAAAATTAAAAACATATAGTTTACTATTAGAAAACGAATTGAAATTGAAAGCAATCATATCGTGACATGTATTAAGCATGAAAAAAATACATATTGAACAAGTAATATAAATATATACTTGATAATCTCAATAAATGAATCATGTTCAAGTATGTTTAGATTACGAATAGGTTCCCGTTATAATACGTTCCAATGTCCATGTAGTTTTCTTGCCTTTTCTTTATTTCATATTGTGCAAGTCTAGTATCAATTTAAAGATGAGCATGTCCTTTTAAGAAAAAAAGCAATTTAAGAATACATCATTTCACTTCTTATATAATTCCATTCGGCTGAATGCAGTCACCAACAAAACGAAACAGAGTTTCGGCAGTGACATTTCGACAAACATCCATTACCTCCAAAACGGACCCCAAACGTGTATCATTTAATGTTGTTACAAATTAAATGCATCAAACTGTTGCAGACACACAAATAATAGATTTTTGCTATAGAAAATCGCCACGAAAAGCATGTTTGAAATTGCAAAATTGCTTTGCAACAGACATAAAATGAACCCTTTACAAATATTCACTAATAAAAATTCGGAGGGATACACGATAATTGTGAGTCATGTAAACTTGTGCAAACATAGATCGCTAGTACATTTTCACCAAAGTAAATATTAAACCAAAACTGGTACAGTCAGAAGGATGAATTTCGAAATGACATCATGAAACAATTTTAGGATTTAGTAATAAGGTAAAGATAAGTTAAATTTAGGACAGCAAGTAAAAATATAACATATAAATAGTGTTGAGAAAAGAAAAAAAATACTTAGAGAATATGTTTTGGTTTCGGTGTGCGATCGATATTTGTAAGGTTCCTCGGTATATATATTGCAAAGTTCGACACGCCATCAGTTTCTTATACCTGATCTTTTTTATGAACAACTATACCGTGTATACGGTCGAAAACCTGCTAGTATAATTACTTATTCATAAGCTGCTATTTCCGCAAAAGAACAAAAACATGGCCAAATAAACCTGTATTATAAAATAAAAGCAATAATAAATAACATTACTAACCTGTTCGTTCTACTGTGTGTATCACCCTTTGATGTATCGGGTAAAATCGAAAGTAAGTTGATATGGATTTAACAGGGGTTTCCCATGACGTACAGTACAATTCTTTGGGGGCACGCACGAAGGTGTGCAAGGTGTATTTTAGTTTTTAGTTTAAATATTTATAATCGAAATCTTTCTTTAAACACTGAAAAACACATTTCTTAAGATGTGTATGCCCCCAAGGAGTGGGGTATGGTCATTAAGCAGTACAATTGTCCGTCCGTAAGTACGTTCGATGCTTGTGTTTTGAATTCGTTTAAAACTACTATGTAGACTGCGTTCAAACTTCCACAGGTTAAAAACATTGATGTGTAGATGATCGTAAAAAGACTCTGCGACAATTTCCGTCAAAATATTGGCTTTGTGTTTCCACTATATATTATATAAACGCCTGAAACTTTTACTTTCATATCCTCCATAATTGCGACGATGTTTGGAAGAATTTGGAAACCCCTGCAACATGCCAATTACTATCTCGAGCATGTAATGTCAGCACTGGTCCAACAGCTCTTATGTACTGAATAATTGAATAGTTATTTTCTATCATGAAAGTGATACTTAAAGGACAAATAATTTACATTGAAGTCGACTATGTAAAACAGAACAATATGCATAACTATCCATTTTTGATACGTTCATGTTCTCGCCTAGTGTTCTTCGTGCGAGTCAGCCTACACGTTAAAAATGATTCTTGTTTTAACCCCGCAGGTTAGGGCGTTTTTTAAATTTAGTTTTGAGCTCTGGTTTGCGTAACACAATCTATTCAGCGCTAATGGCAGGAATGTGTGTTCCTATCAGCGGTTTCATGATCCACTACCAACACTTAAGATGCAAATGAAGGGCCTGTATTCAAAATAGGGGGAATTCTTGACATTCGTCAATCATAACATGCCTGGTTAATTTGTTGTAAACATAATTAACAATTACATGTACAACACACACAACTATATAGCGCTTCTAGTCAGTATATATTTCCGCATGGAATTTGATCAATCTTAAACCAATACGTCATTATGAACGAGGAAAGTTAAAAAATATATTGAAGTATCTTATCCCGGTATCATTAATCAAATGCTATTCATTCACTAAAATCGACCTTGTTTGTGCCGGTATAGACACGTTTACTCGAATGTATTCTAGAACAAATAATTGTGTCTTATATCGCATAAGAACATTTGCACCAAACTTTGTTGATTTTCCGATAAGAAGTTAAATGGTAAGTAACACGTATTGCGTATGTTCTTAACCTTACAAGTAGATAAACATATAATGATTCGAATACAGATACATATAGATTTGTTGAAGTCCTATTCAATTAGTTTACCCCACCCTTGTTTAATGTCAATTTTTTATGTTTAATTGACAACCAACAAATTTGTAAACGTTTATTTTCAAAACATAGCTTATTTGTTTTTCGCTAATTTAACGTTTGTATAAATGCAGTTATAATTAATGTGTTAAGGGAACATTTTATTGACACAATTTGTATATCATACATGTTTCATTAGATAAATACATAAATACAAACGTTATATCTAATAACAATATGGACATTTAAAAAGAGATTTGAATTAATGTGAGCGAGCAAAACTACTATGGTATTCAAACATCCCTTCTCGTCGATGACATATAAAATGTTCATTAAGTCATCTGTGTACTGATGAACTCTTGACTACATTGCTTATGCTGAAAAAGGCACTAGATATACGGCTCAATATTGTAATCACGTTATTCGCTAGGGGTGAAAAATAAATAAACATTAAACAACACGCACCATGTCCGATAATAATATGAAGTATTACGTGTTTCAATCACTAAGATGAAACAGCAAAAACTTGAAGTATCCGTTTGATAAATTGCCGCATTACATTGATAAAACCGTGTGTGTGGTTGGATGTCTTGATACAAAGATAATGTAGATGGTATTTTACCTTTACATGGATTATCTTTCTAAACACTGCTTTATTTCTAACGCTCGACGTATTTGTTTATTGATGGCTCGATAAACCTTTTCAACCAGGCAACCAACCAATGCACTAAGCATTTGCTTTGTTTGCGGTATTTGTGCCAAACTTATGTTTTATCTGGGGATAAATGACTCAAACAGACACTGCTTATCTGATTCAAAGAGACATAACCATAACGCATTTCGTTTGCACAAAACACATTTAAATGGAACATAGTAGGGAAATAACACATTTGCTTCCGATTGAACGTTTACTATCAGCCACTTCCATTACTGATCTAATATTTTATTACCATGATCCGGCCGTTTAGCGAAACATGTATCTGCATGCTTTTAATATTGCCCATTTACATAATTGCACTTATACATTTTACCAACACGATGTTAACAAAGAGGGGGAAAACCTCAATCAATACAAGTCACTCATGTACAGACACCTATTTTCACTAAGGCGATACTAGACTGAATGTATCATTGTGTTTTCTGCTTAAGCCAAGGTCAATGTCATTGTTATTAAAAATAATTACTTTACTAAACCAAACAGCCATGCAAAACAACCTGAAACATAAAACTTTGAGAAAACTTCATGTTTGGCTATTTGAGACAATCAATCTTAGTTTATACTGTTCAAGAAATATAACGTGGAGATCAACTTTTTATGATTTAAAGTGATCTTGATATGATAATATCTTAATATTCACTTCTTCATATTGATATGTTTCGACGTATAAGTGAAATATCACGCTTAACAGAAATTTAGTGTTCTTTAAATTTTTAGATCGTGATTTAGAGAACAAGTATTCGTAAGGCCTATTTCAACGGGCTTCTTCCCTCGAAATATGCAGAAATAAAGTTATATCCAAAAATCCAAAGTTATCTTTTTGACACACTTATTTATCTAGAGATACATGTATTATGTATTAATTATAGTTAACACTGTTGGCAACTAAATATATTTGAAAAAAGAAGTGAACCCTCTCCAAGGGACAACTATTTGTTTAACGAACAATAACACATCAATCTGTCCGGTAACCAACCCAAAACTTTGCAACTACTTCTTTTCGGTGTTAAAGACGGATCATGCGTAGTAAATTCATCAATATTCAAACATGTTCCGTCTCTCATCCGAGATAGTTATAGATTCCGACCCTACTCCATCTCATGAACAAAGCATATTCTGCTAACGATGACCCGTCTTGCAACTAATTTTTTTCTTACCGAAACTTCTCTTATTATGAAACTCTACTCTTTCACTTATTTCCTTGTCCTTGTTAACATACTATTATTTTTTTTGCTATTTACACTTCTCTGTTATACTATTTGTATTACAAAGTACGTCCTTTCATTTCTAAACGGTATACAAATACATGTACCTATCACCGTACTATATAGTTCGTAATTTAGGTATTTATATTAATGTGTGTTACACGTTTGGTTGTTCACACCATAACATGCAGGGCTTCTAACTAACAGAAGAGAAACATAGCATACGCCTCGAGCGTTTTTCAATTCTGTCCAATTGTATTCTACAGCCTCAACATTAAGCAATACTGCAATTTCTACCTGCCAAGTATATTGTTCAAACATAGTATGTGTATTGTATTGCAAATATGTACTTTCGTTTACCTAAATGTGTTCAAACTAGTGTTTTATCAAACAAAACAAATAAATAAATAAATAATCGCGTATTTTCTGTCGATAAGTTCCTTTAAGGCAACAAGAAGTAATATTTCTTATTTGTAACTGACCCAGAGAACAAAGGGCATTGATGCAATCTTCAAAGATGTGTCTGTTTTTATTGCTTGTGCCATTTTGTTATTTGTTTCGTAGATTATTGCTATATGTAGTTATAAGCGTTATGCGTCCACCGTCAACATTTGGATTCTTACTACTCAAGATGCCACACTTTTGATTTAATCTCGGATTATTTGAAAATTGTAATTGAAGTGCCAATTGACGTTCCGCAGACAACCAACAACTTACACTTTCTGAGTCTTTGGTCGACCTAAATGAAATGGAACCAACCTCAACCTTATGTTTAAACGTGCTTCTAGCAATGCAGATATCAACAGAAGAGATATTTTCCAGAAGTATAGGCGTTTCCAGAGTTATCTGGTGTTGATCATTGAGGTATGCGACCATTATGTCCATTACCACTAGCATAATATCAAATTAACCTCATTATAGCATGCGATATTTTATGTATGACAACGATCCAAAAGACATTAAATATTAAAACATAAATACTAGACAAGACACTCAAGTGAACAAAAAAAAATACATACAAAACATGAATAAAATACGTGCCAACTCTGTGGAACTTTATAGCTCTAAACCTCAAACTTAGCTATTTCTCTTCAGAATATATTTAAGTTGTATTACAAATTCATTTTAAAGTATCCTAATTCAAATTAAAACGATAAAATAAAAGAGAGAACAAATTAACCATAATTTAGCTTTTTAATTGTTGAATACAAAGAAGAGAACCAGAATTGTTACTTTCTTGGGCACGATGAAAGAAAACCACAACAAGCACCAACTATTGTCTTTTGTGATAAAAAAGCTGTATATATATATATTTTGGTACACCACTTTCCTTATTCGTTCTGTATCAAAAAAGGGATCATTAACTGTTATCGTCCTTTGTTTTCAACTATAATAAATCTATATATATTTAAGTGTTATCTTCCACACTGCATCTGCGACGTACCAAGGCGAATTAGTTTTTACGGATGACCTATAAATGGTGCGTACTCTCCAAATAGGTCCAGGCATAAGCCTGTTAGTAAGAAAAAGCGGTGGACTTTCTGATCAACGAAACGATGTTCTTAAAATGTGCGATGGAATTCATAGTAGCCTTCTTTATTGTCTTTTAAAGAGACATATGCTAATAATGGTTAATGTCGTTCGATTGCTTTTCGTCCTCCCATATTATCCAAATTGATATACACGTTAGTTTTATATTCATACTTGTAGTGGCTACTATTAATTTTTGTTTTGACACTTAATTATGTTATAGAAATACATTCACAACACCCATTTACTCAGCACATGCATATATGAGACAGTAATCAGTAAACAAACAACACAAAATGAACAACAAATTCTTATCCATGAATCAATTTTAAAAATGCATGTAAAACATAATTATGGTGTCAATACTTTGTAACATGCACATACATTGCGTTTTATATATTATATTGTATGACATTGAATACGTAAAACATAAACCACTAACTTATCACAAAGTGTGTATCCTAAATATGATTGGATACACTTTGTTTAATATCCTGCCAAAGATTATTATTTCTATCGTTTTTTTTTAACTACGTATAAGACGCAAAACACGCCGAATGTGCCAGTTAGCGAAATTGTTTCTACCACGAAAACGCAACGATTCCCTGTAGTAATGTAGCATTATTATTATTCTCCTTCCATTTCATAGCAGTGTTCCAGCTAGTTTAATGCAGTATCTTGGTGAGACAAGTTGATGTGATTTCGTATATGAATTAAATACCACAACAAGCATCACAATGCATCTAGCTGTTTGTTACGTTCCCCGAGTCCTCCATACGTTAGGTACTGCATATAGTAAAAGAATGGACGTGCATCCACCTCAGCACAAATCATAAATATTCTCTCATATAGATATCTCTTTGCAACTTCCTCTTCCGTCATATTACGATTCATTTCAAACAATAATATGAATTGTGGGATCTACCAACGTGGGAAGAGAAGGACTTGGCACCAGACAGACTCAAAGGTGGGAAAAAGCAGGGAAAAGAGAAAGGAGAGACCTGGTGCAGAGAGAAATCAGAAACGTAGAAGAGCAAGCTAGGTCAGCCAGGTCGGTCCAGCTTGGACCCCAAGGGAATTGGACGAAGTGGAGTACACCAGAGAGGAAGCTCACGTGGCAAGAACTGTGGACATATGAACCACTTCAGCTAAGTTTCCTCCTGCGGGCAGTATACGACATGCTTCCAACCCCCGCAAATCTTCAGCGATGGAAGCTGACAGAAGACCCCACTTGTTCTTTGTGTGGGAGTATAGGAACGTTGCGGCACATTCTGTCATCGTGTCCAACAGCCCTTGCACAAGGGCGCTACAGGTGGCGCCATGACCAAGTACTGAGAATGTTGGCCGACGCCCTAGAAAGAGAGCGGAAGAAGGACAGACCCCGGAAGAAATTAGGACCCCAATTCATCAGCTTCGTCAAGGAGGGTACAACAAAGCCCACCGCCACAACCAGTTCCAGATCTTGTATTCTGCAAGATGCAAACGACTGGGAGATGCGTGCAGACCTAAGGAAGAAACTAGTTTTTCCCGAGGAAGTAGCCCATACAACTCTCAGACCCGACATAGTGCTATGGTCAAAGGCGGCGAAGCGGGTGATCCTTGTAGAGCTAACTGTGCCATGGGAGGAGAGGATCGAGGAGGCCTATGAGCTGAAGAAAGCCAAATACCAGGATCTGGCAGATGTATGCAGAGATAGAGGCTGGAAGACATGGATCTTTCCAGTGGAAGTTGGATGCAGAGGATTTCCATCACAGTCGGTGTGGAAGATGTTTGGAGCACTGGGCGCTGAAGGAAGAGTCAGGAAGACTACAATCCACGCCCTGGGCAAGGCAGCTGAACGAGCATCAAGTTGGCTCTGGTTAAGACGCAGCGAACCAAATTGGCAGCCATCGTAGACGAGGTAGTGATTGGCCATCACTACCTGCCCCGCCACCTTGAGGTTGTACCGAGCATAATGGGGCGAAACAACCTATGACAGGTGGAGCTTGGCTGATGACGTCTACGTTCAGCAGTTTAAACTGTATTATCACATCATTCACTTCTGGGTTACCAGTGACTTTCAGGAATAGGCTGAATGACAACCGAGAAAGACCGGTGACGCTGGATAGACAGCTGACATCTAGGAATAGACTAGTGTTCGGTGTGCAGCGGGTTGGCAGCTCGCTGTACTGTCTCTGTGAAGAGACAACCATTACAATTGCTACAACTGACAGACAGAAACAATACCCCCAGGGCCTTCCGAGAGGGGGGGAGGATGAAGGGCCCAATAGGACGGATTCAGCGGAAACGACACGGCGAGAATTATGGACTTTGACTAGGGATCAAACGGTCGTATGTCAGTGTGGGAAAGTTTGTAAAAACTATCGAGGGATGAAGATCCATCAAGGGAAGAGCGGTTGTCGGTTGGAGGGAAAGCCGAAGCATCGTGCAGGTGTTCCTGGTGAAACGAGGGAGATAGCCAGTCTGGTTGCCAACCACAGTACTGGTGGTCTCTCAGCTCCGGTTTTTGCTGTAACTGATGACAATTCTGAAGCTGAGGTGACTCAATCACTTGATGAGCTTTTTGGAGAGCAGGGGACCATACCAAGTATGACCCCTACAGAGCAGGGAGATGGAAGTGCAGAAGAATCACCAGTGCATCCAAGCCCAGAAGAACTTGTCTTCCCAGATTCTTGGTGTACACCACCCGCTGCAGGAAGGAAAAAGGACAAGACCGTCCCTACCAAGGAGAGAACGCAACCGACTTCTGAAGAAAGAAGATCCAAGATCGCCTGGCCAGCTATGAACAACAGTGGATGGTCATCGTTTGATGAGGATTTGGACCAAGTACTTCAGACAGCATTGACAGGATCAGTCGATAGGAAGCTTAAAGCATTACCTTTGATCACCTACGCCTTAGGGAAGGAGAGATTTGGACTGGAGCAGAAAGCAAACCTCTCGAGACCGCCGCAGGTTCCAAACAGAAGACTCTGTGAAATAAAAAAGCTCCGAGCAGAACTGCGATCCCTAAGGAAACGCTACAAACAGTCAAGCGAGGTTGAGAAGAAGGGAATAGTTAAACTAAGAGAAGAGGTTAGATCAAGGCTGAGGATACTAACAAACGCAGAGAGGCTCAGGCGGAAAAGGAGGGATAGAGCAAAGAAGAGAAAAGCCTTCGTAAGTGACCCCTACAGGTTCACAAAGAACTTGCTAAGTGAAGAGAAGTCTGGGAAACTTGAAAGCAGTCAAGAGGATGTAGAAACCTTTTTGAGGGAGGTCCACTCCGACCCACTAAGAGAGGAACCCCTTGGAGAGTGCAGTAGAATCCTACCGGTCAATGACCCAGACTGTCCATTGAACATGAAAGAACCCACTTGGAAGGAGATCAACGAAGTGGTCAAGAAAGCTCGCTCTTGCTCTGCACCAGGCCCAAGTGGCATACCATACAAGGTTTACAAGAAATGTCCTAAACTTCTCCGAAGACTGTGGTCACTCCTGCGAACTGTTTGGCGAAAAGGTACTGTTCCGTCATGTTGGCAAAGTGCAGAAGGATGTCTGGCACCGAAGGAGAAGAACTCCAAGACCATCAACCAGTTTCGCACCATCTCGTTGTTGAGTGTGGAAGGGAAGATTTTCTTTTCAATCCTAGCTAAGCGATTGACGACATACATGTTGGAGAATGAGTATGTGGATATCTCTGTGCAGAAAGGTGGGATCCCAGGATTCTCAGGGTGTGTTGAGCACACCAGCGCACTCACTCAGCTACTCCATGAAGCTAGAATCGACCACAAAAACCTCACAGTGGTATGGCTAGACCTTGCCAACGCATACGGCTCAATTCCACACCAGCTTATCGAGACAGCTCTTCGACACTACCACATTCCAGACAGTGCAAGAAATCTCATTATGAACTACTTCAACGGTATCAACTTGAGATTCTCTAGCAACACGTTCACTACAAATTGGTTACAACTGGAGAAGGGGATTGTTACGGGATGTACTATCTCGGTGATACTGTTCGTGATGGGCATGAATATGATCATCAAGGCAGCGGAGAGAGAGTCAAGAGGGCCCAAAACAAACACAGGAATTCGTCTACCATCCAACAGGGGATTTATGGATGACATGACTGTCACCACTGAAACCCACATACAGGCAAGATGGATTCTGGCGGCCCTTGATGAAACAGCAACGTGGGCAAGAATGAGGTTCAAGCCGGGGAAGTCGAGAAGCTTAGTGGTTAGGAAGGGAAAGGTGACAAGCCAGTTCAAACTGTGTATCCAGGGAGAAGAGATTCCCTCCCTAGAGGACAAACCGATTAAATGCCTAGGGAAATGGTTTGATTCCTCACTGAGAGACACGCATTGCCAGGACATGCTCAAACAGCAGGTAGCTGAGGGTTTGCAGAGAATAGACAAGTCGGAACTCCCAGGGAAGTTCAAAGCATGGGTCTTTCAACACGGTCTCCTGCCAAGAGTGATGTGGCCACTCATGGTCAATGATGTCCCTATCAGCACTGTCGAGAAGCTAGAGCAGAAGATCAGCAAGCACCTGAGAAAGTGGTTAGGCCTACCGCCATCCTTCACCAACATTGGACTGTATGGCCGATCAACAAAGCTCCAGATGCCAATCAGCTCTCTAGTAGAGGAGTTTAAAGTAGCAAAAGCACGTCTTATGCTAACCCTCAGAGACTCTGAAGATGGGAAAGTCAGCAATGCAGGAATTCAGGTTAGAACAGGGAGAAAGTGGTCAGTGAGCAAGGCTGTAGACTCTGCAGAGAGCAGTCTAAAGCACAAGGATGTTGTGGGATCTATCAACGTGGGAAGAGAAGGACTTGGCACCAGACAGACTCAAAGGTGGGAAAAAGCAGGGAAAAGAGAAAGGAGAGACCTGGTGCAGAGAGAAATCAGAAACGTAGAAGAGCAAGCTAGGTCAGCCAGGTCGGTCCAGCTTGGACCCCAAGGGAATTGGACGAAGTGGAGTACACCAGAGAGGAAGCTCACGTGGCAAGAACTGTGGACATATGAACCACTTCAGCTAAGTTTCCTCCTGCGGGCAGTATACGACATGCTTCCAACCCCCGCAAATCTTCAGCGATGGAAGCTGACAGAAGACCCCACTTGTTCTTTGTGTGGGAGTATAGGAACGTTGCGGCACATTCTGTCATCGTGTCCAACAGCCCTTGCACAAGGGCGCTACAGGTGGCGCCATGACCAAGTACTGAGAATGTTGGCCGACGCCCTAGAAAGAGAGCGGAAGAAGGACAGACCCCGGAAGAAATTAGGACCCCAATTCATCAGCTTCGTCAAGGAGGGTACAACAAAGCCCACCGCCACAACCAGTTCCAGATCTTGTATTCTGCAAGATGCAAACGACTGGGAGATGCGTGCAGACCTAAGGAAGAAACTAGTTTTTCCCGAGGAAGTAGCCCATACAACTCTCAGACCCGACATAGTGCTATGGTCAAAGGCGGCGAAGCGGGTGATCCTTGTAGAGCTAACTGTGCCATGGGAGGAGAGGATCGAGGAGGCCTATGAGCTGAAGAAAGCCAAATACCAGGATCTGGCAGATGTATGCAGAGATAGAGGCTGGAAGACATGGATCTTTCCAGTGGAAGTTGGATGCAGAGGATTTCCATCACAGTCGGTGTGGAAGATGTTTGGAGCACTGGGCGCTGAAGGAAGAGTCAGGAAGACTACAATCCACGCCCTGGGCAAGGCTGCTGAACGAGCATCAAGTTGGCTCTGGTTAAGACGTAGCGAACCAAATTGGCAGCCATCGTAGACGAGGTAGTGATTGGCCATCACTACCTGCCCCGCCACCTTGAGGTTGTACCGAGCATAATGGGGCGAAACAACCTATGACAGGTGGAGCTTGGCTGATGACGTCTACGTTCAGCAGTTTAAACTGTATTATCACAACATGACAGCCGTACGATTCTTGTCTAACAAACTGGATACAGAATGCAAATGGCGGTTCACTAAATCCGCTGCCACTGTTACCAGATAGCATATTAAAAAAAACTTTGAGATCACGGACTTCTTGTTTTAAATTACGACAATCACAAACAGCCTTGACCTTGCTGTGATACTTAAACTTTTTAAAAGTTCTGCTGTATTATTTACTTTGCCAAAAAGAGAAATGTTAAATATATTTAAGTAAAGTTACCCACATTGTTTTTTGTACTTCAATTATTAGTTTTTTTATTTAATTTTTCATGTCTTATTATTATATTTTGAAGATCTTAATCTTCTATGGTTAGTAAATTAGATGTATGATATATGTTTACGTTCAATTGTGGTTGCAAGCCAGTGTTCCTTACCATAGTCTTTTTAACTAAAAATAATGTGGTGATGTGCTCGAATACTGTAATATATCAATTCAATTGGTGTTTGATCATTTCTGCTGCGTTGCCTTTAAGATATATTGAAAATACATAATTTACTGTTAAGATACAAATACGTTCCATTCATAATAAACCTTCCATACAATTTTTAAGATAATTAGTCAAACTTTTGAAGCGGAAGTGTAGGTTTGATACATATACTAGCCATCATGGTGTGTTAATACATTTGCGGAAACTATTGCTAGACTATTGAATGATATTAAATTGTTTAAATGAAATATGTACAATTTCTATACTGTCGAAATTCGTATTGTTTGTTATTTTTAACGATGTTTCAACAATATCAATATGTGAATTTTGCATACCAATACATTTAGTGTAATGTTCTAGCCTAGATACTTCGTATTATTGACGATATCATCGACACACGTGGCAAATATGTGTCTTAAGTTAAATCTTGTTTTGAAACTGATTAATGTCAATTCTTCATTACGTCGAATATATATACTACGTTAATTCATATCTAACCATAATATACAATTTATCTTACCTAATACCTATCACACATGTCCACAATACCTGTAATAAACAACACTAGTAATAAACTATGTTAACACAAAACACGGATTTAAACGAGTTTACTTTTGAAACATGCTTCTGTTTGCAGTATGCTGTAATGACTTGCCGACAGTTTGTCGGAGATTTGCACAAGTACGATAAGGTTTATCATGTGATTTCCATGTGCTATTTGCAACGACATTTATTGGTTGAGATAAGATTCATGTATATGACAGGTGACATATTGATCTTTAGAACTGAAATATAACATCGGCGTAGCGATTGTTTCCCAAACTCTTAACTTCATTTAAGGATATGTTTAACAATCACCAACGATTTAAATCGGTTTTTGTCTCCAGCATAGTTTAAACGTACATAACGAAATTGTTTAAGGACAACAAACATAGCGAATTACCATCAAATCAACGCAAGAGCTTAACGGTATTTCATGTTCATAATTTGATGAGTCATACAAAATATATGTGTGTGCTAAGTCGATTTTTATTTTAATTCTAAATGTTTACAAAAACAGTTGGCATTCGACTTCTACTTATTGGTGCACTAATTGGAAGATAAAAACACGTAATATATTTTAATTAACGAAGAAACTATTCTATAAGTTTCACCAAGAAAAACTAGTTTAGAATCGCCTACACGTCATTTAACATCCATATTTTTTTTTATATTGCTCAGTTTTTAAATATTATCTTTTTATATTTGCGATCAAAAAGTTTCATAATCTGAACTTCGTATGTTTTTACAGTACCCAACGAGTCTTTTCCACGAGTCTTGTCTAGAGCAGTATTTAAACTGAACATACGAAATTGTTCAATTAAAACAAATATCGCATGGATCGAATTATATTTTAAATCTGAATGTTTAGAAACAGAAACACACCTATTTTATATTTAAGACTGATTATATAGCTACGCCTTAACACGAGTATAGCTCATTGAAATATTAATTCGCTTATCTTGTGATACTTCAACTTTATAAAGACCTTGGCCGTTATCTGTTCCTTTATAAAAAAAAACAATGCATATAAATAGTCTTCTCGATAAACGACATTAAGCGGTTTGAATGTATACTTCAATTTACTGATTAGTCGGGAAAAATTTCTGGCCTATTTAAAGGTGTCGTTAACTTTCATGTGTACATTCTTTTCAGTAGATTGTGTAAACTGCCGGTCAAAATGTCCACCAAAAAAATACAATTTGCGCAATCAAATGTTGTGAAATTGCAACCAAAATGCACATTTATTCTTTCATATTTCAATAACGTGAAGAAGGAAAAATAACAGTAATAAATAACAGAAAATCGAAGCGCGCATTGGGTCAAACACGATGTGAAAATAAGCAAAATATTGCGCTAACGTAATATTGCAATTACATTTTTTCATTTATATATAGATAGGAAAACTTCAGATGCATCATCAGGAGAGAAGCCGTATTATGTGGTTCGTTATTATGTCAAGTGTTCTATTTCCAAACAGTGAGGCACACGACAAATGTAGTTCTACTATATACTAGTACACACCAACAATTCACAATAAAGAATATCTCTGGTGTCACCGCTTTGGACGGTGTAGGCAAAGCAGTGGTGCTGTAAACCGGTTTTAAAGAGCTAAAAACTTCACACTTTGCCAAGAGATTTTCACAAAAACATGTATGTGTAACTTATTATTCACCTCTTAGATTCGCATTTCATATAAAATAGCAATACATGATTCAATTTAAATTTCATTAAAACTACTCAAACGTTAGTTGAAAAGCAGAACCACATAACTTATATGAGGAACGATCCAATATAACTAAGACAAGTGGCACTATCTCTCGTCCCAGATGTGTTCCGAGGCTTACCGACACTCGATGATAACAGTGATTATATGCATTTATCAAATATATTCCTAACGGGCCATTTTCATCATTCGATGGCGATACGGTGTATATATGCCAATGAAACCGATATTCATGCACATAAGTGACTTTGCTTGATAACAGAACACTAGATACACACGAACTAGAACTGATAAACGCTCACTGGAGACATTTCATAGTTTTGGTAAACAGACTGTTATATTAAATCGTATTTTGTTATTGTTTGCTCTCGTTCGTGACGGGGTTGTTACTCGGTATATGGACCATGATCCATGTTCCATAAAATCGGGATACTGAAAAAAGGAGCTTGAGCTAGGTTAAATAAACCTATGGAGATCATGTTCGTATCCGAACAGCGTTATCCCGGAAGAGGATTGCTGTGACAAAGCTCTTGTATTTATTGCAATAAACACCGCAAACATTTTTAAGACAATTGGCGCTGATAAGATTTCGTACGAGAATTCGGAAATTGGTAGTAGGGAAGCTATTTAACTACTGTGCCGGCTACTAGTCAGTTAATTGAAACATTGCGTCCGTTTATCGATAAAAAGTATATAGGGAAACAGGTTCTACACATGAAATTCCCTGTCCTCAAATGGTAAGAAATCTTAAAATAGGATTGTGAAGTTACAGTCCGAATGTCGAAACTTAATTTTTGAACAGTGTGATCTTCCCCTTTGAGGTACAGATACAGCTTAAAAACGCGACACGTTATCTGAGGATGTTCTACTTGTGTGCAAGGTTATTTCAAAATTCATCACGTATATAATATATGGCAAAGATATAGCAGAGTCAAGAATGTTCAAGCTGTTTGATGGCTTAAACTGATCTTTAACCACTAAGTACGAAGTTGACCTTTCATGTAGGAAGACGCCACACATTGTCTAATTATGGTGAATGTGTTAAATAAATATTTAAAAATAAATTCCTATATGACACAGTTATGGCCAAGAGAGAACATTTCGAACAGGTGTTTCGAACACCCTTTCTTCAAGAGGGGCATATCATTAATCTAACTTCGAATACACATAATACACACATGATAAATGCATATAAACGTTACAGTTATGTTCATAATTGTGGGGGTTGCTTTTTTAATTCCGACGCTTAATTATTTTCAAGACATACATTCACACCTCATTTTTAATAAACAACTGTACATAACAGACATAAATCAGTTTACAAAACAACACAACACATACACACAGTTTATGCTCTGTGGGTAAATTGTATAATGGCATGTAGAACATAAATGCACATTGCGTTTTCTTAACTTTTATAACATTAAAAACGCGAAACATAGCCAACTGACTGATCACAAGGCTTGTATAGTTCATTGTGTAATGAAGTGCACAATACCACGTGTTTTATTATATGTTTAACCACTTATAAGACGCAATACACGCCAGACGTGCCAGTTAGCGGCATTGTTTGTACCATTACAACGCAACGATTTTCTGTAGTAATGTAACGCCCCATCGTAGTATCCTTCAATTTCATAGCAGTGTCCCAGCAAGTTCAGTGCAGTTTCTTGGTGATGCCGATTTATGTGATTTCTATCAATTAAATAATACACCAATTCTCTCACTGCATGAAGCTGCTTTTCACGTTCACCGAGTCCTCCATACGTAAGATACTGTAGATAGTGTAGTAATGGACGAGAATCCACTTCAGCACGGTCCATCCACTTCTTTTCAAGGTAATTTCTCTGTTCCACTTCCTTTACAATTATATTACGATTCATTTCAAACAATAATATAAAAGGAGTGCAGTACGATTCTTCCCTAAAAACTTGACACAGCTCGCAAATGGCGGCTCAATAAATCCGTTGATACTGCTGCATGATAGCAGATTAGCAAACGCCTCGTGATCCATATTTCCTTCTTTATATGTACATCCACAAAAAGCCTGAACCTTGCTGTGATACCTCCTCTAAACATCCTCCAACAGTCTAACTGCCGCGTGAATTTGTCCACTACAGTACAATATTGAAACCAACTTTAAGCGACTAGAAGCTACATCCGTATTTAAGGTATATTGGAAACGACTTATGATTTCGCTGTCGATAACGTTCCGTATTTTCCAACAGTTGTTTGTTTGCATTGAATTTTGTAACTCGTACATTTGTTTAATAAATTCTACAGCACCATTTTTCAATCTGACATTTTTCGAGTATTCAAAAACTTTGCGTAATTCATACGTTAACGCTTGCTCGAAGGTTGTATTAGAACTGTGTATGTGATATAATAATAACATTAACAGTATAGAGAAGCTTACCAAGCAATCAAACTTCAGCAGTAAGCTGATACTGTTACGTAAGCATACACGTCCAAAGTCTCCATCTTGTCCGTTTTGCATTAAACCACATGCTTTTAACCGACTTCCTATGTTATCGATACTAATATAAAATACATCCTGTACGGTATTCCTTATCATGGAGTCTAGATACACTAAGAGGCGTCTCTGCTTCACGTAAGAGAGTTTCCCATCGAACAAGTTCACTCCGTCAATGATAAAATGCGGGAGCCTTCCCAATCGAAGCGATTTTTTAATACTTGTAAACAAAGCCAAAGTAGAAACATAAGGTTATGTTCATACCACAAAGAAGGATGGGTTCTTTCCATGGTGTAAAACATAATAGCTTTACAATGAAAGCTCGTGAAAGCATCTCCCACGATTTTAGCAAATAAGGATTTTCTAATAAGTTTTTAAAGAATAAAACATTTTAATTGTGTCATATTAAAGCTAAACATTAGCATTCGTTCTATCAGGTTCGGAGACAGGCGCCATGCTTCGCGTTTGTAATCACTCTCTGGATGACCGGATGGTACCAAGAAACACGAAGTTACCTGTGCAGCCTGAGGATGCTGAACAGGGGGCCAGTGTTTACCTCTACATCTGTCTACCCATTGTTGTATTGCAGGAAGAAGTTTGCGTACGTGTAATGCATTTACCAAATCCTTGTTAGGCGTCCAGCTCACAGAAGGCCCATTTTTGATTGCTTCTCCCATATGTTTACCCCTGTGCTCGATTTCTTGTTAACATCGTTCAGCGCTAAACAGTACTTGCCCGGACTCTTTTCTAACATACATGTCCTCACACAGTGTGGTCTCTGGTTCCGGTGTGTTCTGCCTAATGACTTGTAGCAGATACTGTTGGGGTGGAGTAGTGTCGTCGTGCAACATCATAAATATTCGCTTCCCGGCCGCCCAGTCTCCCCACTTCTCATGATAATCAATATATATGAACTTCATAGGCAATCAATATCAGAGTTGAGACCGGGTGTGGTAGTCCCCTCCGACTGACTCCCGAAATGAAAACACTCAATGTTTTGACCTGTTAGTTGGAATTCTATCGTTTCCATGCCCTCCATCCACAAATAAGTTCCTCTCCGCTCCAGTACAGTATCCTTTCCGGCTTCACTGTCATCAAGTGCTTCAGACATCCGAATAGACAATTCTGTGAAGTTCTCTAAAATCTAGATATACACACATTTTTCACCGTTTGATCGGTTGTGATTATTTCTGATATATATATTGTTGGTACTACATAGTTATAGTACATAGCCAATACACGTGATGTCTTTTAATTAAATTTAAATAAATATTCGTATATGTTTCTTGATAACGCTTTACTAGTGCATCTTATTTGATAGTTTTAAATCAACAATGCAGTGGGTGAAATATATTAAACCAAGTGTAAGTATTGTTGTATGGTTATTGTATATGGTATGACGAATCTTAAAGTGTTTTATTTAAAACAAAATAGGTCGTCAAAGGCGAATATATAGACACATCATATATGATACAAAAACAATCGGTTAAAGTCTGTTTTAAAGAGTAATTTTTTTCTGTTTTATGAAAATTCAAATATTGGTTTAGTTGAATGGTGTGTGTTTTATATAATTGTGGTTTTTAACAGATCATATGCAATTACGTAAATTTGGTTCCCGTGGCGTTTATTTGTGAGTTGGGCACCCGATTAATCCGTTCGCACGCCCGCCGGTCGGTATATGTCTAGTCTGTTCGTCGGTCTGTTACCCCGTCCCGCCAGTCCGGACATCGTCCGCCCGAACGATGTCTGCTTGTATATGTATACATCTGTCCTGTTAGTCAGGTTTGTCTGGTCGAACAATTTTAATTGTCGGCCACTCGGTTCCTCTTTCCGTCCACCTGTTAGTCAGTCATTCCGTATGTATGCATATATTTATCAGTCGGAGAACATCTGTTTCATACTTATTATGTTAAAAATATACTACAACAAATACAACTATAACACATGTTAATGATACCTGCATGTTTCCGGTGGTTTATCTCGCTTGTTGTTGGACCGGTTCGATGTAGTGATCTCAAAGCACGCTCTTCTGACGCAAAAAGTGCCCTTCTTATCTAAAATATTTACCTTGATAAACCAATATAATATTATAGAATTAATGTTTTACATGCAAAACGCGGTTTCAAATGTTGAAGCAATTTTAAATCAATTTTAATAAAAGTGCTCGCCTGTCAATTTCATTGTGTACAAAGTAGCATTACTGTCTCTATACAAAGACAAAAAAAAATATCACCAAAAATACAGACAATTGGTAGCGCTCGAAAGATCTACTTTTTAACTATTTAAGTGTTAATAAACTATATTAAATTATATATTATATTAAATAACGATTTACGAATATTCGTAATGTGATTTGTTTGAAACACGCGTTTAACCTAACGATAATTGAAACTGGATCGTCATCGCTATCAGATGTGTTTGTGGGCTATTGATTGGCGGTTCAAAAAACAGCGAACTTTACATACCATGTTGTCGCAGGCTATTATACAAATACGTATTGTTTTTACTTATTCATAAGATAATTTAACACATTAAGGGATTGTAGTAATGCAAGTGATTAAAATTACGAGTAACATGAGGATCCTACTGATGAGAAATAATTCAATTGGTAAATACAATTATTGAAAACATGCTATTTTAATGTTTACATTATTTAAGTTATATTAAATTTAAAATAATTGATGATAATAGTAAATGAGATGCATCTTCTTCAAAATATGCCAGACAGCGGAGCGTGCAAGAGAACCGGACGCGCAAAATTACCGAACACGACTGTACATGTTACAGGCACTGATAAATGAATGATAAGCAATCAATTCATCATAAGAAAGCATCTTATCATCTCCATTAAACATATTTCCTTTTAAAATAAAGAGTAGTGTGTTAACAAATGTGGAAGGTAGATGCAACGGACCAGTGCCAAATGATATATGCATATGAGTGAAGTCCTATGTTCAAAACGAGTCCGCTATTTATTAAAGTTATTTTCAATAAAAATATATGAATTTATTGTCGAGTCTCAAAACGTCTTCGTTTATATCTCACCCTCAACATGTTCAAATCCATCGCACTGAATAATATTTACAACTATAAAGTAAATATGCTTGAATACCGGATATCATATCAACTTAAACAATAAAAAAAAACGAAAGTATTGCTAAATAAACACTTTGTTATAAAATAAAAGCCAAACTAAATAACAAAACTTACCTTTTCGCTTGAATTTGTTTATCAACCGTTGATATCTCGGGTAAAATCGAA
Organism: Dreissena rostriformis; assembly: GCA_007657795.1. Classification (NCBI taxonomy): domain Eukaryota; kingdom Metazoa; phylum Mollusca; class Bivalvia; order Myida; family Dreissenidae; genus Dreissena; species Dreissena rostriformis. The sequence continues at coordinate 28,419 of VMBQ01005913.1, read as the reverse complement.
AGTAAAGTATTATGGATTTATCGGAGTTTTCCCATGACGTACATTATTGATGTTTGGGACACGTAAGTGAGTGCCAGCTTAAGGCAATACTAATTTTTTTTGAAGTTTAATATGTAAACAGCAAAGCGGAACGACATATAAAACTATCATCTTTGGATAGGTTCCTTCAAAAATTGCCAAGTACCTTTTGTTTATTTGTGTCGTGATGTATATGTTCTTATTCATTTCGTTTGGGCTATGAGCCCTGGTTTATTCATGCTTCTAGTGTTTTAGATAAATATGTTAAAGTTTTATTTAGTGTTGCGATAGTGACTCAAAGACAAAAGTGTTTACCGAAACCATAAATGTATTGCATGTTTGTGATCTATTGGGGACATTATATTTATCAGACATTTGACTGGCTGTTCAAAGTTAACTTTATATCACTAGAAGTGTTTGTCATCCACAGTTTACGTCGTAAAGTGTAGAGCTCGCTGGGTTGATCACAAGATAACGTTATGTCACAATATTACAAATGCGTCCTTCCATCTTAATACTATGTATAATTACTGTTTTAACACAACATTCGGCTTTTTTCCCATTGACAAAAAGGAATGCTCCCTTGGTTTATCTACATTCTACCACGATTTTTTTGTTGAAGGCACAGAAAAATAAAAATAAATGTGGTATATTCTGTATCACACCATGTTGTTAAAGAAAAGTGTTTAGTAAAATGTATTTGTTAATTGTTTTGGTGATAAACATATTTTAGAATTGTTTTACGAATATTACATCAATAAGCATTAGTTTCCATAAACGTACATATATTGCAACCTTTGCTCGTGACAATCGTTTTAAGTTGACTTGGCCTGTCTGTGAAAATTTAACGCTGGTTAATTGCAAACAATGAAGTTCGCAAGAGTACCGGACGCGCACGATTTCCGGACTAGTCTATAGTAGTACAGAACAATATTACACGCATTTGTTGCCCTCTGATGCTACAGTAAAGCAAAAAAGTACTGATAACATGATGCATTTTAATCAATATATCAATAGAAAGCACTGTATTATCTTCATGACACATTTTACCATCTACAATCAAAATCCGTACGTCCAAAAAAAAAAAAAAAGGTGGATGTTCATGGGATTTAAGTCAAACCATTGTATAGCGGCGATCTATATGCGTATGAATATAGTCCAATGTTCAAAACGAGTCCGCTAATCATTAGTGCTAATGTAAAGATAAGTATTGAATTAGTTATCGATTCTTAACAAATCTCAGTTTTTATCACACCGTCAACATGTTCGAATCCAACGCAATAAATAATAGTTACAACTTTATAGTTTATATTATTAAATACCTGATACTATAACTATTAAAAGAAAAACTCCTTTTTCCTCCACCCCCCCCCAAAAAAAAAACAACAAACAACAACACAATATTGCTAAATAAAACCTCATTATAAAATAAAAGCAATAATACATAACAATACTTACCTTTTAGTTCAAATGTGTGTATCATCCGTTAATGTCTTGAGTAAAATCGAAAGTTTAACGATATGGATTTAACGGAGATTTCCCATGTTGTTTACTAGGGCACGTATGTGCGTACTTAAGGGAAAAATAATTTATCATGAAGTCGATTATGTAAACAGAAACTATATAACAATCCTCTCTGTAAATATTGCCAAATATCTTGTGTTTAGTAGTACCGTGATTTATCTGTTCTTTTACATTTTGTTTGCTCTATGAGACCTGGTTTAGTAATGAATGTAGCGTCTAAGAGAAATAATTTATAAGGTTTTTCGAGTGTTCTGATATTAATTCAAATACGCAAGTGGTTATTGAAACCATCGATTTATTGAAGTTTTCGTGATTTATTCGGGAAATTCCATTAAATACACTGTTTATACAATTTCATATAAGTTGACATGTTTGTCCTCCACAGTTGACATATTTAAGTTTGCAGCTCTCTGGGTTGATAATTAGAAAACTTTATGTCATAATAATGCCCTTGCAGCAGCAACCACACAGTCAGAATGAGAATTGTGTCCCACCAGTTTAAAACTATATATATATATATATAATATTTCAACACACTATGCGGCAGTATTTAAATTAATGTAAACTAATCATTGTGAAAAACTACGGTATTTTAGAACTTTTCTTTTTTCGTCAGTCGTGGTTTACAGTCCCTTTAACATAACAAGTAAATATACATATGATAATGTGGAAAGATAATACACATTTATTAATAGTCAATACACACATTTTCCCATTACAGAGGAAATTTTACAATATAAACATTTTAAAATATTACACGTATAATATTTTTATTAAAATTTAAAAGCTTAGCATATTAACATGTTAAATGTCGAATCTTGATATACACATAACAACCATATCATTTTGAAACGTCCATCGGACACTTTTTAAAGAATATTATGAATATTTAACGAGACACGGTGCATAAATTTACTTATTATACAGTTTAATGTTAAGATAACATTGTCTTGTTATAATGTTAATATCAAATATGTATTTATTTGATGAATACCTAATAAAAACTTTATATCTAATAACACTATGGACATATAACATTGACATTCAATTAATCCGTGTGAGCGTGTTATTGAGCAAAAAGATTCCTTCTCGTTGATGCCATCGACATTTTTCAGTTAGTACTGATGAAATCTGGACATGATGTTTATGCCGATAAATGCACGCAAGGGAAGGCATTCATGGGAACGGCTCATGTTGCAATCATGCTATTTGCAATAGATGAAAAAATAATCAAAATTAAACCACACAAACCACGTCCCATATTTACAGGTCATTCTACGCGTTTAAATCACTAAGACGAAACAGCATTTTAATAGAATCCGTCCAATACATTGTAATTTTAAAACTTTGCGTGTGGCGGGATGTTTTGATAAAAAAGAGTATTTAGCTGTCGTATTGATCGATGTTTTGTTTAAACTTGGTATCATTACAAAAGACTATGTATCCTTAAAGCTCCACGCATTTGTTTATGACTTGTTTGATCAAGCCTTTGTACTTCGTTGGTTACCAAAACATGCACTTTGAATTCGATTTTGTTTCTTGTTTTCTTACCAGCTTATATTTAATCTACTGATAAAGGTCTCAAACAGAAACTGTTTCAAAACGATAACTTTAACAAAAAAGTGTCAAAATACGTCTAATGAAACATAATGAAAAGAATAACCGCATAACCTTCCGATCGAAAGTACACAATCAAATATATAACACCAATTCAAAATTGTATGACAACGATAAGGTAATTAAGCAAATAATGTATCTGCCTCCTTTTGTGAAGACCTGTTTGTCATTCTGATCTGTTGTGTGTTCGTGAATCCGACACACTGTCCATTTAAGCGATGTTTCCTCCTTAAATCAAAGCAAATGTAATAAAAAATTAGCTTCAAAACGAGGACGCAATTCCTTAATTGACAGAACCCTACTTTAATTGCGATAACTTACTTTTACATACGTATACGTAGTGTGAATGTTTACACTTAAAAAAAATGTACTAAAATGTGTATAGTGTGAGGAAAATGTTGTTATTAATTTCCATACATGTACAGACATGTATTGTCGCGAAGGCGATACGTTACTGAGCATTTCCTATTATAATGTTGCTACGAAAACTTGATCTAAAAAAGTGTTCATAAAGTATATTCATTTTAATTTTTTTTTCTCTGTTACTTTCGTCTTCTTAAGTTTTACAAGACAAAGTTAATATAAAGTACTATGTGTTGTCGTTCACTTGAATTATAATAGTTGTTTCCATTTGTTAAACATAGATACATATTTGATGAATACCCGCGTATTTCCAATGGCATGTCATAAAACGCGTTAAATTCGTGACTAAGCCCTTTAATTTTTTTTTTTTTAAACATATATTTTATTTTAAATATCAACAACCTATTGTTAAGTTTTTGGCGATATCAAAGTTATAGATTTATTACAATACATTTACATTAGTCATGTAACAACATAGTTTTCCTTTGAACATACATCTAAAAGATCGTATCATAAACTAGCATCTTTCTTGTGAAGATGTGCCGCATTTCAGCGTCATATGACTAGTAACTAGATTTATCCAATTGGATATACTAATGCACTAACACGGTACAAAATATACCGGGTAAGTACACATTTTAGCACAGCGTGTATATTTTCACAGGAACAAGTTAACTTTTAACGATACTGCTCACGAAAATAGTTAAAACAGTGCATAGTTCTAACATGTTCTGCTAAACATAATCACCCAAATATGTTTTTGAAGCTATGCTTTAAAAGTCTTTGCGGTGGCATTCATAGAGGCTTCATTTACGGCTAAATGATAGATTCATAAATAAATAATTAAGGTAATTGTCGCGTTTTGTTTTCATATACATTTGGAGTCCTACATGTTTTTAAGTTATGGGTATTTATATGAACAAATCTTAAAACACTCTTCAATTAGGTGAGTATGGCTTACTTTCTAGGTACAAGGTTATAGTAACCAAGATTTAAGGGTAGTTTTGGTTAAATACAAATAGTATTGGTCAAATACATAAAGGATCAAATTAAGATTTAATAATTCGTGGATTAATTACAAACTATATTAAAAAACGTTGATTAAACAAGATAATAACATATAAATATACCAACACTTTATATTATCCTGACCACTCACCTAAGTCTGTAAAATATTGTAATAATGATTCATATTAAAACCTTATTAGACAATTGTTATATAAGTCTTCGTATCAACGTACGAGTGGTATTCATTGTTACGGCTGCTTATTACGTGTGTCACTTAATTACAAATATAAAAAACAAACATGAATCAGTATATAAAATAGCATCCCAAACTGTACAATATAGTTCCTGCTCTGTGGAAATATTTGTAACGACCATGTAGAACATAAAAGTGATATAAATATTAAAAGAAAAAGGAATTTTAATTGCGTTTCCTTATATTGTATAGCATTAACTACATGAAAGATATCCGATTAACTGATTAGAAAGCTTGTATCCTACATACTCTGTAAAAATCAGTTTTTTTTTATCGCGCACAAGAAAACAAGAAAACTGTTTATATCGTATATTTAACCACTTATACGCCGGACGTGCCAGTTAGCGGCATTGTTTGCATCAAACAACCGAAACAATTCCTCGTAGAAATGTAACGCCCCTTCATTCTCTCCTTCCATTTCATAGCAGTGGCCCAGCAAGTTAACTGCAGTCTGTGATACAGGTTGATGTGATTTCTAACATCACATATATAAGACTCCAAGACTCTCAATACATGTAGCTGATTGTCAAGTTCGCCGAGTCCTCCATACGTGAGATACTGTAGATAGTGTAGAAACGGACGAGCATCTCACTCAGCACAGTACATCTATCGATTAAATGTTTCTGTGCAATTTCCTCATCAGTAATATTGCGATTAATTTCAAACAACAATATTAAAGGAGTGCAGTGCGAGTCTTCCCTAACAAATTTGACACAGAATGCAAATGGCGGTTCATTGAATTCGTTGTCGCAGTTTTCTGATACCATATAAGCAAATACCTGGCGATCCCGTTCTCCTTGTTTTTTATACATCCACAAACAGCCTTGACCTTGCTGTGATACCTCCTCTTTACATCCTCCAAAACACTAACTGCCGCGTGAATATGTCCACTACAGTACAATACAGAAGCCAACTTAAGGAGACTAGACGCTACATCCGTATTTAGGGAATTTTGGAAACGCATTATGATTTCGCTGTCAAGAACGTTTTGTAATTGCAGACAGTTTGATGATTGAATTGAAGTTTACAACGCGTGCAATTGTTTAATAAATTCTCAAGCAACAGTTTTAATCTGACTTTCGTGGAGTATTCACTGAAAAAAGAATTGCGTAAAACACATTTTGTATTAAACCTCGTAACAACGAGCGAAATCTGTCCAAACACTCGAACTTCAGCATTAATCGGATGCTTTTACGCAAGAATACACCTCCAAGTTCTCCAACTTGTTTAATTTGCCATATACTACTCGCTTGCAGTCGAGATCCTAATATCTCTATGCCAATATGAAATACATCATGTAAGTGTCCCTTATCATGGAGTCTTTATACATTAAAAAAAACGTTTCTGCTGCACCTTAGAGATTTTACCATCGAACAAGTTCATTCCTTCTATGAGATAATGCGGGAGCCTTCCCAATCGCAGCCATTTCCGTAATACGTGTAAACAAAGCCGAAGTAGTAACATAAGGTTATGTTTGAACCACAGAGAAGGATGTGTTCTTTCTACGGTGTAAAACATTAAAGTTTTACAATGAAAGCTTGTCATACAATCTCCAACATTTTTTTTTAAATAAAGATGTTTTAATTAGTTTTAAAGCAATGTAACATTTCATTTGTGTGACATTAAAGCTAAAAATCAACATTCGTTCTATCAGGTTCGGAGACAGTCGCCATTCTTCGCGCTTGTAATCACTGTCTGCATGTCCTGCATGTACAAGGAAACACGGAGCTACATGTGCAGCCTCAAGTAGCGGAACAGGCGGCCAGTGTCGACCTCTACATCTGTCCATCAAGTGTTGTATTTCAGGAAGAGGTTTGCATACGTCAAATGCAAGTACAATATCCCAATTAGGCACCTTGCTTATAGAAGGTCCAATTTTGGCTATCTCCCCTTGATCTCCCGGATTGAGCAGGTCATACTCGATGAATTGTTTACATCGTTCAGCGCTCAACAGTACTTGCCCAGAATCTGTTCTTACGAAATAGTCAGTACACAGACTGGTCTCTGGTTCCGGTGTGTCCGTTTTGATGACTTGAAGCACATACTGTTGAGGAGGAGTGATGTCGTCGTGGAGCATCAGAGTGTTCAGGATCCCGACCTCCCAGTCTCCCCAGCCTCTCATTGTATACGCAATATTGTTAATGTATAAGAGATCGATATCAGACTGGAGACCGGGCGTGGTGGCCCCTTCCGTCTGACTCCCGAAATGAAAACACTCAACGTTGTATCCCATAGGTCGGTCTTGTATCGTCTCCATGTGCTCCCTCCACAAGTAAGTTTCTCTCCGTTCCATTACAGAATCATGCCAGCGCCACTGTCATCAAGTGCTTTAGACATCCGGATAGACAATTCAATTAAATGCTCTGGAATCTAAATATACACATATGATTTCAATTGTGTTCAGTGGTGATAATTTTTTAATATAGCTTTAAATGTTGAAACGTATCTAGTATACATATTTATATAATATTGATGAAATATATCGTTATGCCATTTACTTAAATGTAAATTACTATTTCTGTATGTTTCTTGAAAACTCTTTATAAATGCATGGTTTATGATAATTGTGTATAAACATGCGTTGGTTTTATTGTATTAAGCCAAATTTATTCCTTGTATTTGATATTAAATACGTTTAAGTCTTCTATTACACATTTTTTGATGTGTACCTGCGCTGTGATAAATATATAAAGGCGCAGATACCGATACTGAAGATATGATACAAATACTATTACTGGAATACGCAATAATCTCAGTTTTTAAGAAAACTGATGTCAATAAGAAGTGTGTGTTTGTTTAAAAAAAAAACACAGAACGTGGTTGGTTTATTTCGCCGCCCTCCTTGTCTGTTTGTCATTCAATGTTTTGATTTTCTGTCTGTAAATATATCCGTATGTCTGTCTGTCTACCGGTATATAATTATTCGTATGTCTGTCGGTTTGCCGACCAGAACCAACGCCCACAAGCTCGCCCGCTCGAACGATGGCAACCCGTCCGCCTTTCTGTCGCCTGCTTGTCCGTCATTCCGTCTGCATCTCTCTTTATATATATTGGTTTACCCATCTGTCTTGTCGGATAACGTTGTATGTAATTATTATATTAAGTATGGACTATAAATAAATAAACGTTTGAGATTTACTTGCATGTTTGTTGCACTATTTTAAGTTCGACCGCTTTAATGAGTGTGAGCTTAATGGAATCTCTTCAGACGCAAATAGCTCCCTCCTATTCAAAAACTTAAACCTTGATAAACGAAAAAAATATTACGATAATAGATTGCAAATAATACTACTGGTGTTCGAATATTTACAGTTTTATGTTTTCCCTTTCATTCGAATTGCTTGAGTTACCCTGATCAGTATAGTATAATCAGCATAATATAAACGAATGTCAATACCTCGATACCTGTTATAGTAACGTTTGAATAACTCTGTATATTGAACCTATTGAGCACATACATGTATGAGCTAGGTTAACCGTTGCATAAATGTGAACGTAAATTGTAATAAAACGTTTTGTAAATGCATCCACGATTGCATTAATGTGCGTAATAATATGAATAGTTTGTTCAATTTCACTTGTTAACCTTAAATGCATAAGTAGTTTGCGTTTAGTTATTGACTACGTTGAATATAAATATTATCTTTCCTTTATATATGTCTTACCTTAATATAATAAATATATATATATATCTTACCTTAATTCATGAATAATGTTTACACATGTCCATAATAACCGTAGCAAGCAACAATAGCAATACAATATGTTTAAACATACATTTAAACGAGTTTACCTTTGATAAATTATTGTGTTTGCTGTATACTGTTTAATGCTCTAAAAAGATATGACTTGCCGACAATGAGTCGGAGATTTGCAAAAAAAAAAGATTTGGTTCACCTTGTAATTCCCATTGATTTTTGCAATGACATTGTATTGGTCGAGATAAGATTCGTGTTTGGGGAAGGTCACATATTTATCTTTAGGATTAAACTATAACATCAGCGTAACGATTGTTTTCAAAACACTCAACTTCATTAAAGGATGTTTTTTACAATCACCAACGACTTAATCGGTTTTTGTCCCTAGCAGAATTTAAACTTAAAATGCGAAGTTCAATGAAAACACGTAGCAACTTACCGACTAATGAGCGCATGCGCTTAGCGATATTTACTTTTTTCTTTATTGGATTCGTTATTACAAATATCTGCGTAAGATTTTTCGTATTTCATTTCAAGTCTAAATGTTCACAAGTAGAGTTTGCGCACTAATTGGACGAGAAATATCAAATTATGTTTAAATTAACAAAGAAACGTATTCTATCATTTTCACCAAGCGTTTAATGTATGAAATGGCGTCAGAGAACTTGGTTCAGAAAAGCCTTCACGTCAGTTACCAAACATTGTTATCCAAAATATTGCTCATTTTTTTAAATATCATGTTTTTATATTCACGATCTAATTTTTCTGAATTTCATTTCATGATGTTTTTTTACAATCACTAACGATTTTTATCGAAGGTTGTCTTTTGCAGAATTAAAACTTAATGCACAAAATTGTTCAATTAAAACAAATATTGCATGGATCAAATGTAATTTTAAATCTGAATGTACACAAGCAGAATCACGATTGTTCTATATTTAAGACAAATTACATAGCTACGCAGATACATGATACATGATATCACTATGCGCCTATCTTGTGTACTTAAACTGTATCAAGACTCTGACATTATCTTCTCCTTTAAAAAATATGTCATCTATAAATAGTGAGCTATTTATACGTCATTTAGCCGTTTGGACTTTGTAATTCAACTTACTTATAGCCCGTATATCCTTTGCCGACCTAGTTTAAAGGTGTATTTACCTTTTATTTGTACATGCTTTACATTATCAAATGTAGACGACCGGTTAAAAATTCAGCCATATGCATGCAAGTTTAAACTATGCGCAATGCTAGGTAGTGAGATTGCAACGAACATGCACATAAACTCTATCATTATGCAATAATGTGAGCACGGAAACTAACGCGTACAAAGTAGCTGACTATCGAAGTGCACATCGCACCATACACGTGTGATAAAATTGGAAACAATTGTCGCCACATTGTGATGACATATCTGATGTTTCATATATACGCCATTTCAAAAATAAGCATTACCATAAGAAGATATATCGTATAAAAGTCTGATTGTAAATATCTGCGTTTAACCTCTATCTTATCAGCTTTGTGTGCACTATAGTTTAACATATGTGGAATACTGTTATACACATATATTCATATGATAATATATATATGATAAAACAAATCAAGGTATTGAACACGTCTTTGATGTGTGTTACCTTTGTTACCTAAAAGGCATTGTACACGAATTATAACTCTTTCTGCATTGTGAACAAATCATCGCCAATGTTATCTCCCATATCAAGTTAACGTTAGACACAGCATTCACAAGTCCTTCCAGATTTGCAAAATTAGAAGTCTTGCAAGTTTTTGTTTAATTTAATGAAAGTCAAACATATTTATAAAAAAACACTAATGGACATTTTATTTATCGTTTACACAGACAAATGTTAAAGTAAATTAAAACTTTCAATTAAAGGCATTAATTTTTAAAACCATTTTTTGAATCGACTATTATCACTCTGTATGTACATGTAATGTCGTCGGGGTTGATTACGAGCTATGTTCAAAAACATTCGAATTTCTGCGCGGCAGTTGAATACGAGCTATGCTCCGATCCAGTCAACCGATCAAGTGATTTGTCTGGATTAATTATAGTACATGGGACGTTCTGTTTTGTATGTAATGAATATTTGTTTTGTATTGCATTTAATATGTGCAGATTTCGAATTATTAAAACTGTAGATCCATGCGCAAAAGTATCCAGGTTAGTTTAATTAAATTAAGGCAATATTAAGGTGAGTACTTACGATCGTATTGTTTTTTTCAAAATAATAAAAAGCAACAGTACACGTCCAGAAGAAGTAATACCCTAACATGAACGGAATAAGACTTTTCTTCAGCCACACTGGATTCTTAAATACTGACCAACTTAAAGCGGCGTAGAATTACATTGGGAAACATATTTTACCATATGATCTTTTTACACTCGAGACTATTTTATATCGTATCTTATTGGGACGTCTATAACAATAATCGCTTACCTACAATAAGTATAACACAGTATTTCAGTATTGATATAAATTGTATAAAGCCACTGGGTTCATTTGGTCAAGGTCATGACTCCGACCGAATATTTGGCAGCATTAATGCCCTTCTTCTGCTTACAAAATGCAGAATAAAATAAAAATATGCTGCAATTACTAAAGGTATTCAATTGATACTTCAATTATGTATTCATGGTCATTCAATGTATGTACGGGCACTGACATTAACTATACTTTATTAAAATGATGTCTTGGTAATAGATGTCTAGTTGTGCACACAGTGGAGTATATGAGGCCCTTGTGTGATCAGTAAATTAACTAGTATACTGATTTCAACTCATTGAAGTACTGGAACTAAACAAATACGGTGGTGTTCAGATGTAAAGGTCTGCTGAGCATCTTTGAAATACATATGCAGATTTATATTTCACTTTACATGAATTTGCTTGTTTTTGGCTGGAAATTTCAACAATTTGGATATGTTTGTGACAAATAAACAAATGCAAACCAGACCATCAGTGTTGTTACTTTCTGAAGCACGAGTATGCTATGGCGATGAAACATTTTGTCGCAGGAAGCAGTGGCGTCGCGAGATTCGGTTTAATGTACAATATCAGACATACGGTACACAACATTATCGTCGCGTATCATTTAACAACGATATTTACGAAAGCTGCCTTTTATATTTAAGCAAGTTAACGGTTTGATAGTATAACACTCTGAAAATCATAATGATTCACACACTTTTTCTCCTTTACAGAGAATTATGAAGTCTGCAATTCAGATGCGTTACGTTTTTCGTCGATTTACATCTTACTGATAGAGTAACACATACATTGTACGCAATTTTTCTTTATGCAATTTGGTAAAATACGTTTCTTTATCCATTTTTCATCAAGAAAAAGATCATTCATCGTTTTGTCTTTTATTTTAAACTATGATTTAATATATTTAAGGTTTTATCATCTAAGCTGCATCTGTCACGTTCAAAGATTGTGTTTACGGGGGAGAATGCCCTGACCTGCTTAGCCATGCTGCATATACTCAAAATCTAGGCATGTCCATGATAGTAAGGACAAAAGAAGGACTTCCCAATCAACAAATGGAATGCCGTTAAATAAACCAGTTAAACATATCTGCAATTGCTTATTATACGCGATATTATATTTCATACGAAAAAGGTTTTGGTTATGTCTTTCTTTTTGCAGAGGCTCTATTCAAACGAATACCCCTTGTTGATCATTCTTCATAAAAGCGTAGTGTATGCCAATCAAAATAAGAATGAAGTTTCAAAATAAAAAACCTGACTCAGATAAGCAACAACAGTATGAAACAAAACATGGACCCATGTTTTTAATCAGTTTAGCTTAATCAAAAGTAAAATTAATGCGTTGCGTTTTTTAAAAGCAATATTCTAACGTAAGCATCATAACATTTGCCAATGTTTACAGGGACGTAACATGCTAAAAAGTAAAAGTGTTTATGTAGTGAGCCATGATCGCTCTGCTTTTATCATAATACGTTTTACGACGTTACAATAATGCTAGTGTCTTGTACCTAGTAGAACTTATAAAATATACAGATTGGAACGGATACCATTAATGAACATTCATTTAATTCATCGGCTAAATATGATCTTAAACGTCACATGTCTGTTAAGTTTCGGACGAAGACGTGTGAATTATTATCCTTCACAAATGTCACTCGTTTTTACAGATGTAGCCAAGACTGTTTGATTGTACAGTGTAATATTTGGCGATACGAGCTTTTGTACGAAACATTATCGCATGTTTAAGTTAACTTTATTTACTTGTTTGGGTAGTCTTTTTGTGCTGTGCTATGTCAGCTTAATGCTATCGTAGCCTTCGTTGCTTAATCAATAATTTCACAATAGATATTTATACTGAATTACAAGTTTGACTCTGTGATTATACTAATTATTTTATAAGGTTCATATTTTTTGTTAGCATATTACTTTAACAAAACGTGTGTGTAAAATAATACATGTACCTAAATCATTTTTGGTGTTAACAGTCAACACCCCATATAGCCGTTTTACGAGGGTATTCTGTGTCTGTTGTATGTAAGGAAAGGTAACTTAAATATCACTTTCAAATCTCTAGTATGTATACTGGTAGTGCATTTAGTACCGAATGCAATTCAAGCGCATTTTGCTTGTTTAAAAATACAAGCCCTACTCTGAAAATATTGGGCACGGTGACATTTATAACCTCGATCTTTTGAAATCAGAGTCGAAAACAAACTAATAAATATTGCTTATGATTGTTATAATACTATGATTTTACCTAAAACATTTCTCTCGACCCCTTGATGAACAAACTTTGTTTTATTTGTTTATGTACTTTGCGTATTTTGCCGCTTTGTTTATAAAACAAACGAATAATTCTTCTTTGGGTGTCCATTTGGTATATAACCACCGAGAGTTACGCTCGTTTATTTACAAATTAATACTGTTCAATTCAAAGACATTGTTTAGATTAAATGACTGTTTCAGAATATGACAACAAAATACATAGTGACAGGCCATTATGAAACAAGTGAGAATGTACATTTTTTAACTGTGCCAGTCATTGATACGTAAAGTGTTTCGGGCTTAACGTTTTAATTGTGTACCTTTTCTAAATTATATAACAAACACGCATTGGTGACACATATGGCCCTTCCGCCATTATTCATTTAAAAAAGAGTATATTCTGTAAGGAAGAAATATAATGAACCTGAGTACTCTCGTCGTCAGCAATTGTTGCCTATGCAAATGGAAGACGCTTGTTAGGACAACAGCATTCCGCTGGTAGAACGCTTTTTGTTTATTTTTTGTTCTAGCAAGTTTACGGTTAACTGATAATAAATCTAACTAGGCATGCATGTGGATAAAGATCCATATGTGGAACATTCATGTTATTTCAATACAAGTCGGAAACAAAATTCGGTTGCTTTGGATACAGACATAAGTGAACATTAAAGTATGGATCCTGCGACAACGCTAAAGGTACTTAAGATGATGAAATTTAAGATGTTGATAGCCGGTCATTTGGGGAGTATACTTAATTCAACAGAAAACCATTGTATTTAATATGATTGCAGACATTGTACAGAAAAGAAGATAGAGCTAGGTTGATTAAACTTATAGAGATCATGTTCCTACTCAGTTTTTTTTCCCGGTATGGGGTTGTTGTTCTTTATGTGACGAGGCTCTTGTTTTTATTGCAATAAACGCCGCAATATGTCTTTACTACTGGCGCATGTCGATAGGATTATATGTTCCAAAGGTATGGCTGAGCTAGGAATGTACAAGCTGTATTATGGCTTAACATCGACATTAAACAACCACATTTGACCTTTTGACAGGGAGACGCCACATATCGTCGTATGTTGTGAAGCATGTGTGTGGATGTATTTCAAAATCCATCAATATATGACAAAGTTGGCTAAGACAAGATTTCGCAAAGACATACCGACGAACATAACGACCGCTATATGTCCCCCAAAAAGGGAAGCATTAATCGAACCTCGAACAGCATGTTACATAAGCTTATTTAACGACTATATGCGTTACGAGGGTTGTCTAAGATTTGCTCTGGTGACATAATTTTTGAAAGCATGAACGAACTCGGCCTACATATTGTTACGATAAACATTTTATCCAAGTTTCAACAATATTGAGACATAATTGTGACCTCTAGAGTTCTAACAAGGTTTTTCTCTGATTTTTCCTGGTGACCTAGTTTTTAGACGCAAGTGACCCAGATTCGAATAGGCATTAATATTGTCGAACAGTATAACCAAGTTTTACCAAGAGTAGGTCATAAATGTGGCCTTTAAAGTGGGAATAATGTTTTTCTTAGATTTGACCTAGTTACCTATTTTGGACGCTCGTAATCCAGATTCGAAATCGACCGAGATAGTGTCAAAATAACAACATGACTACGTTTCTGGATCGGATTAAAATTTGGTCTCTAGAGTGGTAACAAGCTGAACGATGTCGATGCACACCACATAGCGCTAACCGGACGGATAAAATAGAGCTATTTTTATGTGTGAATTACTTACAAACTATATTAATATACATTTATTATTCATAAAAATAACCCGTATCTATATTTCTACCTTATTTTTCTCTCATAAGTCATAAGCAATATATGTTAAATTGTTTCTGAACTCTTGATGTGCTGTTGTATCTTTTTTAAGTGTAGTTATACAAATAATTGTATGTTTTGCTTACAACTTCTGACACATGCAAAAATGTACAATACACATTAATAAGCAGATGCATATAACAAACATATATCAGTGTAAAAAACAACATCACACAATTTACAACACAACTTACAGCATAGTTCCTGTTGACATTCACAGTTTATGTAGATTATACTATTTATAATATAGAGAATAATAGTTTAGTGTTGATAATAGATCAGGTTCATCATGCTAGGCTTAGAAAACAAAAAGCACGAGCCTTGGCGAGTGCTTTTTCGTTTTCGTGCCGAACATGATAAACCTGATATATAATCAACACTAACCTATTATTCTATTATCCCACTTTTTATTCAGTTAACCTTTTTATTTAAACAAAATTAGTTTAACTGGATAATTTCGCTGGATTTATGACGTCATTTTGTCGAAAAAATGACGTCATTTTGTGCCGTGTATTATAGCAGAAATTTAATCAACGGGACTTTAATCAACCGAATTCGCTGTAAAAGTGGGATAAAATAGTTTTACATATACTTATAAATTTGGCTTCTTAAAAGTGTAAACGTTTGAATGTATAAAACATAGCAGACTACCCGATTACAAAGCTTGTTTCCAAAACACATGCGTGTTTAGTTTAACTGTTAATTTGTTAACAAGAACACTATTTTGTATTTTAACCACTTATTAGACGCAGAACACGCCGGACGTGCCAGTTAGCGGCATTGTTTGTACTCCGACAA
This sequence comes from Dreissena rostriformis, assembly GCA_007657795.1. Classification (NCBI taxonomy): domain Eukaryota; kingdom Metazoa; phylum Mollusca; class Bivalvia; order Myida; family Dreissenidae; genus Dreissena; species Dreissena rostriformis. The sequence goes on along the minus strand of VMBQ01005913.1, from coordinate 12,515 downwards.
CTCAATGACATCTCGTAGTAATCTTAAGCCCCTTCATAGTGTCCTTCCATTTCTAAGCAGTGTCCCAGCAAGTTTAATGCAGTCTCGGGGTGATGAATGAATCTATTTGCATAATCAAATATATACGACCCCAATTCTTTCACTGCATGTAGCTGTTTGTCACGTTCATTGTGTCCTCCATACGCGAGGTACTGTAGATAGTGAAGGAATGGACGAGCTTCCACCTCAGCACTATTCATCCACGCGTGTTCAATGTAATGTCTGTGTGCCAATTCCTCTTCAGTGATATTGCGATTCATTTCAGTCAGCAATATTAAAGGAGTGCAGTACAATTCTTGCCTTAAAAACGTGACACAGAATGCGAATGGCGGTTCAATGAATCCGTTGTCACTATTACCCGATAGCATATTAGCAAACACCTGGAGATTACTACCTCCTTCGTGTGATGTACAACTGCACACAGCCTTAGTCTTCTCATGATACCTCTTCTCCACATCATCCAACACTCTTATAGCCGCTTGAATATATCCGCTACAGTACAATATAGAAGCCAACTTTAAGCGACTAGAAGCAACATCAGTGTTTAAGGAATATTTGATACGCCTTATAATGTCACTGTTAACATCGTTCCTTAGTTGCAAACGGTTAGAGGATTGCATTGAATTTTGTAACAAGTACAGGTGTTTAACAAATTCTAAAGCCACACTTTTCAATCTGACATTCGTGGAGTATTTACAAACATTGTGTAATGTATATTTTATCTCTTTTACGAATATTAACTTAGCACTGTGTATTTTACAATTAATTAACAGATTTAAAAACGTTTGCAAGCACTCATACTTCAGCATTAAGCTGATGCTGTTACGTAAGCATATACGCCCAAGGTAGCCATTTTGCCCAATGTGATGTATACTATGTACGTGTATGTATGTTGTTTAGACAAATATGAAATACATCTTGTAAGTTGTTCTGTATCATTATGTCTATATACTCTAAAAGACGTCTCTGCTTCACCTTAGAGAGTTTCCCATCGAACAAGTTCACTCCGTTTATGATATAATGCGGGAGCCTTTCCAGACGCAGCCATTTCTTTAATACGTTTAAACAAAGCCAAAGTAGAAACATAAGGTTATGGTCAAACCACAGGGAAGGATGTGTTCTTTCTATTGTGTAAAACATTATAGTTTTACTATGGAAGCTTGTTAGAGAATCCCCCACTATGTTGGCAAATAGGGATTTGTTAATTATTTTTAAAACGATGTAACATTTAATTTGTGTCATATTAAAGCTAAACATCAACATTCGTTCTATCAGGTTCGGAGAAAGTCGCCATTCTTCGTTTTCGTAAACACTGTCTTGATGTCCGGCTGGTACCAGGAAACACGGAGCTACACGTGCAGCATCAAGAAGCTGGGTGGGTGGCCAGTGTTTTCCTCTACATCTTTCTATCCAGTGTTGTATTTCAGGAAGAGGTTTGCGAACTTGAAATGCATCTACAATATCCCAGTTAGGAAAATTACTCACAGAAGGCCCTTTTCGGATCGTCTTTCCTAGAGCTTCACGCTTATGCGCTATGTATTGTTTTCATCGTTCAGCGCTTAACAGCACTTGCCCAGAATCTTTCCAAACGAACAATTCATCACACAGACTGGTCTCCGGTTCCGGTGTGTCCTTTTTGATGACTTGTAGGAGGTACTGTTGAGGAGGAGTTATGTCGTCGTTGAGCATCAGACGGTTGCTCATCCCGGACTCCCAGTCTTCCCAGTCTCGCATGATGTTCACAGTGTTTTTACTTTTTAAGAAATCAATATCAGGCTGGAGACCGGGAATTGTGGTCCCTTCCGATTGGCTCCCGAAATGAAAACATTCAATATTTCGCCCCAAAACATTGTCTGCTATCTTCATTATGCATTCCCTCCACAAGTAAGTTTCTCTCCGCTCCATTACAGTACATTTCCCAGCTCCAATGTCATCAAGTACTTCCGACATCCAAATAGAAAATTCTATGAAATGCTCTGGAATCTAGATATACTAATATTATTTCACATTTGTTCAGTCGTGCTATTTTTTATCATGTTGGTACTTTATAGTTCTATATAGTTATATACTATGTCTGATACACATTGTTTGAGGCATTTGCTAAAATAAAACCAAATACATATTTTAATTCTTATATCAAAGATATGTAACGCCGTTAAACATGTACAGCATGTTGATAAATTTATAAAGGCACAAATACAGATAAATCAGACCTTATACGAACGCCATCGGTTTACGTCTATCGTGTTTTGTTTCAGTTTTAAGAAAGCACAAAGGTTTTTCAGATGAAGGATGTGTGTTTTTGAAATTAAAACAGAAGAGAATATATGTCGCTGTACAAATGTGGTTGCCTGTTGTCTGTGTGTTAGTCGGTCCGCCCGTCCATCAGTCCGTACGCATGATCGTCGTTTTTATTCCGTTAGCCAGTCTGAAAGTATGTTTGTCAGTCTTCGTTTATATTGTCCTTCTATCTGTTTAAATTAGGAATGGTAAGGAATATCCGGATATCCGGATATCCGAAAACTGGTCAAATATCCGGATAATAAAAGAGGATCTGAATACTTTATTAAACGATATGACCCCTTTTGTTATGCACATTACTTCCGTTATCGTATATTTCGACGTTAAACTGATTGCCAGATATCGTTGACAAACTGTCATAATTTAATCCGTTTATTGGTTGTTGCTCAACGGGAGCCCGTTACAGTACTCCAATCACCTTGGTGCCAATCGAATAGTTGCCTAATTGCCCAATGGCGCCTCCATGTTTTGTTTTATGGTCAATGCATCCCGATAATTGACACCGAATGGCTACCTGACTTCAATTAACGGGTGAAACAGTGTGAAAAACATGTGCTCTGTACATTCAAATTAAAAAAAATTCATTGATCAATATCAATATTTATCTGTAATAAAACACAGTGTCAATAAAGTTGTGAATTGCATAACTGTTGCATAAACAATCAAATGAATCGAGTTTTGCAAGATATTTGTGTAAATTTCTAAACCTGTGTTAAATGTAAACAGAATGTATATATATATCGTAGCTGGCTAGAGTTTATATCAGTTGAACGATGTTAAAAAAACACACGACACTACGTTTTTTGTGACCTTCATATTGTTCTTATATATACAAAAAATTGAATAAAGAAGACTTCTTAATGTGTTATATTGTCTATTATTGTGAAAACAGTGATAAATAACGTATTCGCATTGTTGTAATGTTAATATTGATGTTGGTAGTAGTCTTTGGTAGTTAAAGTATAAAAGTATTCGGATATCCGGATATATTCGGATACTTGATACGGTTATCCGGATACCGATTTTAGATACGATTTCCATCCCTAGTTTAAATGCCTGTCCATCTGTCTGTCTGCCAACAAAAACGGCCGTTCGCCCGTGGTTTCTTTCTGACGTACGCCTTCCTGTCCATAAATATGTACATCTTGTTTGTCGTGTCAGTCAATATTCTTGTAAACAATGTTTGTGTGTTGGTCGGTCGGATCCTCTTTCCATCCGTGAATTTGTTCGTTATTACGTCAATTTCTTTGTCTGAGACCACATTTAATATTTCTTTATTCAGAATAAACTATACAAAAGAGGGCAATGATGACATTGAATCGCTCACATGAGTTCGACAAAAAACAATTGTCGAAACTTGACCTGTTGACCTCAGTTGTGTACACGTGCGAACCAGATTCGCTCTTGATTAAGGTAAACATTCCAAACAAGTGTCAACAAGATTGAGACTTGAATGTGAATTATATCGTGGAAGTTTTTTTCTCAAATTTGACCATTGTTTGTATTCACAAATGTATTCTTATACTTAAGTTCAAGGAATATATTTAGACTCAGTATATATCACTTCAAAGTTTGAAAGATAAATGCTATCGACGGTGCTTTTGTCATAATCATAATGTATTATATGCATAAGTATGTACTTTGAGGTGTAAATGTCATGCTAGACTGAAAAAAAAGACGATTTAGAACATAGCAGTTTTAAAAATTATTCTTAGAATTTAGTCCTTGAATTTGTTTGTTAATACTATCTCAGGAGACATAGTTTGTGGACGCACATGGTCCAGTTTCAAACTTGGCCTAGACAAGAAACATTCTTACCAAGCTTCATCAACATTGACTCCTAAATGCAGCATATAGCATAGTAAACATTCTGGCCACGTGTAATCACGGTTGAGTCATACATGTTGCCCCTACCATGAACGCAATCTTTTTCGACAATCTGACCTGGTGACATAGTTTTTTGACACAGATTCAAACTTTTCTCATATTTTATCAAGATAAACAGTCTGACCAAGTCATGACTAAGTCATAAGTATGTTTACTAGACTGATAATAAGGTGTGTTTTTATGATTCGACCCAATGAAATAGTGTTTTAATGCACATGACCGAGACTCAGACGCAGTCTATATATTTGCAAGATAACCATTCTGAAAAAGTTTTCATCAATATAAAATATAAAATGTGGCTTTTAGTGCGATAACGAGCAAATATATAACGCACACGACTCACGTTGACGGACACCGGACACAGGGTGATAATAATAGTTCACCATAACCACTTAGTGATTAAGTGAGCTAATGCAAAGCAATCAAATACCTGCATGTTTGTTTTTAGGTTTGATCACGTCTGTTGTCCGACTGCTTTGTGTATGTGAACTCAATTCCGGCTCGTCCGTCTCCTTATTAAAAAATATGAAACTATATAAATAAAATAATATGTTAGTAACTGTTGTATATCATGCAACATGAAGATTGAAAAGGCTATGGTGATGTTTAATACATTGTCAACTACATAATCGACGTATTTTAAGTTACGTGCCTGTGTTAAGCGATAAACTAGTATATGTACATGTATTCCATTGAGAAAGTGCATAACCAACACGCATAAATATCAAAGGTTTAAGAATATATTTCTACAAATTAATAAAATGGTGTTTCTTCACCAGTTGTTACTATGTATGATAACTTTGAGATTTACGAACATTGATATTATCTTATATGTTATGTTTGAATAGCACATTAAACCAACACATAATTGAAATTGCATCGTTATCTCTGTCCAAGTAATTAATCTGTACGTGTGCTATCAAAATATACCGAAGTAAATATACAATTTTATCCAGGCTTAAACACAGGATCGAAAAAAACATTCTTTCGTCGATGGATATTTAGATTTAATTTGATAGAGACACATCAAGAAGCACAATAAAGTAGTTTTTTTTATAAGTCAAACATAATCACAGAAATATGTATGTTTAAGTATTAAAAATGAATTATCCCTCGTATAATAAATCCTCCCCCCCCCCGAAAAAATGTATGCTTTTTCGGATATTCGAATAAAAATGAGATGGATATCAAATATGGGATTTACAATAATGAAACAAGAAAAAATGAGCAAACAATATGTGTCCTATAAACTGCTAAATAGGAATCGACTTTTATCTCTAAGACCACACAAACCCTTTTTTATAGCGTGATTGTAACGGCAAGCATGAGTTCTAACACGCGAAAATTGTCGATACATCCTTATAATTGGAGATGTTTGTGTCGCAACTTAGACTTTTTTAAAAGGATAGCTTTCCTGCGCATTAAATAATGTGTTAATCGAATGATCATATGTTTTGAACATGTCACAAAAATATACTTTAATATGCATTCATTATAATTAAAATGTCATGTATATTTGATGTTATGCTTAACAACAAATCTCAATAGTTTTATAACTTTAATTACTGACACATTTACTAAATTTTTTCAACTTTCGTGCGGTGTTGTTTGATATATTTTATTAAATAGAATCAATAATGAATGAATATCATTTATTCACGACGCTCTAATACTTCTGGATCAAGAGCGGGTGAGGTTTCATCTAGCTCGACGTGCAAATAGATGTTCGCGAACATTATTGTGTTTTTCATCGCATATCATATTTCTTTTAGATCAATTTGATTAGACAACAATCTTTTTATCTAATTTTTGTTAGAAATTGAAAATAAAAAAGAAAAACAACAAGACATGTTCAGGATGTCCGATCGTTAAGCAATGTATTTGAAAACATGCGGGTACCGCACGTGCAACACATTTATAAAACACACGTTTTCAAAGAAAACGAACGTTTGCCCTGCATCTAAACCAGTCTACCTAAATATTGTTAAATAGTCTTTCTATTTTATGACAAGTTGAACGAATAAAGACGATGTTCAACCACGTGTGGAATGCGGGAACTTGATAAGGCCCGTATTTGTGCATGGGGAATCATCGGCCTTCATTATTATTGCATAAAAGTTGCGTATCAAAGACTTATATGTTATTATAATTTCCAAAAACTTATGAAAGATAGCGAAGTCCATGTATGTAGTGAATAATTGTTTAACATGTACGCATACATTGTTTTCTGTTGTTATTTTATTCACATGCACACGTTTTAGAAGTGTGAACAGATTTTCAAAAAAATAAATTACGTTTGTTGAATTATGGTTGTATCGTACAATAATTGCGTGTATATATTAATTTTGCGTATACATTTTCTTACCAATTCCAATAATATATATCTGCTCATAGATTCATTCATGCATAACAATTGAATTTCTTGAATTGGTCAAGTCATTACAATTAATACCGTTGATGTGCCCCTTTAAGTTGTATTATATACATCTTGTTTTTAACTAGATACTGCCTAATGTTACTGATCTCGATACATATAATTAATTAATGTGTCTTCATTCAAATTTGAATCTACTTTTGAATTGGCATACAGCCAAACAATGGTCAAGTCATGTTAAGAATTACAATAAATACCGCTGATATGTCCCTTTAAATGTATTGCTCATATCTTGTTTTGGATGCTGTATTAACCTACTTTCACTGAAATGGATACACATTAATTGTGTTTTATTTAAATCTAACCCTACTTTTGTTTTGGCATACATGTACTAGTATTTTTTTTAACTCGACCAAGTATATTGTTGTTTTTTTTTAGTTTTTTTTTACTACATGCAGTTAAACTGCGCTTGTTAAAAAACGACCCTGGTGACCTATCTTGTTCTTTTTATATTTTATAAAGTAATAAATATTGAAATATTTGTGTAAGTTTGGACAAAATCTAGGTATGGGAAAGACTAAAATAATAATAAAAGTAATATGCATGGATTTGATTTTCATATGTGAAATTCTGCTGTTGTTGCTTTTGATAAATTAATGCCCCGAAAAATCAATTGATGTTTTTTTTTTGTTTTTTTTTCTAATTGCAGTTAAGTTTAATCAGTATTATATAAACAGAGAGAGATAGCAGTTTTTGTACAGATGTTTCATTAATTTACTCGATTTGTGTGTGTTTGCCTTATTTTTTAATTTTTACTTATGCTGAAATAGGTATTTTGTTCGAGTGCAAATAAATAAATAACAACACTGGTGACCCATGATTTTTATTTTATTTTCCTATTCACAACAGATGGTTCTAGCAACATACCAAAAATTATCAAATTCTAGGTATAACGAAATTTGCATTGAAACTGCAGCATACGTCCTTAAGTATACTTGGCTTGCCGGTGAAGATTAAACGACGGTTTTAGACATACACACAGTGGAATGTGCAAGAGTTCAGGACGCGAAAGAGAACCGGACATGACTATATTAGTACAAATATCAAAAGCATGTTCTGCCCTCTGATGCTTCAGTGAAACAGACAAGTACACATAACACGATGAATATTATTCAATATATTAATCGAAAGAATTTTTCTATCTTCATGAAACAGTTTTATCTTCTACAATCAAAAGCCGTGCGTTGAAAAAAAAACATGACATGTAGATGTTTAGGGGATTTGCGTCCACTCATTACGTACATAGTCCGCTATTAAATAATGCTATTTTCAATAAAAAAATATGTGAAAACATTATCAATTCTTAAAACGTTTCAGTTCATATCTTACCGTAAAACTGTTCGAAACCAACGCCATCAATATTTTTTTTACAATTCTAAAGTTGAAATGGTTAAAGACCTGCTATTATAACTACTTAAAGAAAAACTCATTTTTCCTCTAAAAAAAAACAAACTATTGCTAAATAAACACTTTAATCTTAAATAAAAGAAATAATAACTAACAAAACTTACCTTTTCGTTCGATTGTGTTCATCATCCGTTGATATCTCGAGTAAAATCGAAAGTTAAAAGATATGGATTTAACGGAAATGTTCCATGACGCACATTATCGTTGTTTGGGGCACGAACGTGAATGCGTACTTAAAAAAAAACATTAATTTATATTGATTTCCAATATGTAAACAGAAACAAAACGGAACAACAAATATTACCATCCTCTTTTAAAACGTTCCTGTAAATACTGCGAAATATCTTGGTTTTATTACTACCGTGATTTATCTGTTCTTATCTGTGAGACCTGGTCTATTGATTATTGAAGTGTCATGGGTAAATAATTGTAACGATTTTGAGTGTTCCGATATTGACTCAAATACAAAAGTGTTCATTGAAACCATCGATTTATTGCAGCTGTTGTGAGTTATTCGGGATATTAAATTAATCAGACACGTCAATGTTTGTACAACTTCATATCAGTTGAAGTGTGTGTCATCCACAGTTGGCATGCATAAGTTTAAAGCTATATAGGTTGATCACCAGATTTTTTTTTTATTTCAGAAGAATGTCCGTGCTGACTCACAGTAAGAAATACCAAAGTGTCAAACTCAACTCAACTCTGTAAATATAAACTATTTTAACACAACACATGCTTACTTTCTCTGAACACAAATTATTGAGCAGAACTACTTTAGTGATCAAAAAAATTCTTTTCGTCGATGACATTGACCATGTACATTTAGTCATTTGTGTACTGATAAACTCATGACTCAATTGTTCATGCCGATATAAAACCTCTCAAGGCAAGGTATTGATAGGCACGGCTTCACATTGTAATAATATTATATATGGGTTGCATAATAATCAACTTTAAACTACATGAATCATGCCCCATTTAAATAGCTACTTCGTGTTTAAATCACTAAGATGAAACAGAATAACACTTGAAGTAGCCATCTGATAAATTGCCAAATTGTATTGATAAAAACAATGTGTGTGTTTGCATATCTTGATAAGAAAGATAATCTAGATGTCGTTTTACCCAAACGTGGTTTTATTTCTCGAGGCTGCGTAATCCCTAACGCCCAACGTATTTTATCTTGCTGTGTCGATAGACCATTTCAACCAAGCAATCAACAAATGCACTTAGCAATTTATTTATTTGCGAGGTACATCCCAAACATATGTTTTATCTGGGGATACATATCTCAAATAGACACTGCTCATTTATTTAAAATAGACATAACCATGACATGTTTTGTTTTGACAAAACACATATCATGGCATATATTAGGGGATACCACATTGCCTTCTGATTGAGAGTTAACAATCAGCCACTTACATAACCGATCCAATATTTTATGACCACGATAAGGTCGTTTAGCAACACATGTAAATACATGCTTTTGTGATCGCCAATGTTGGTCTTCCAATCATTTGTGTGAAAACACATCTGAGACACCCTCACCATTCAAGCGATGTTTCATCCTTAAAGGGACGTGTACCCAGATGTTCGTATGTTAAAAAAAAATCGTTACATACTTGTTATAGCAAATCTTTACTTTTTTGAACGGCCACATTTACTTACAATACCAAGAACACATAGTACACTTTTCCGGGATTCCAAGCCCGAGGCCTATGGGAGCAAAAGAGAACGCGCCTCCACTGCGCCACGCATGCTTTAGCGATCGCAAATAATGCTTACAGAAATAACTGAAAACCAACATCTGGATCCTGAAACAACTAAACAGTTCTCAATCTAGGTTATCTAAATTTATGGAGATCATGTTCTTACTCGGATAACCCGTTATCACGTATGTATAAACGCTCATGTTTATATATATATATATTAAAGCTAATATCATTAAGAAGCATCTTTCTTGTGAAGACATGTCACATTAAAGCGTCAAATGACTAGTTACTAAATTGATCCAAATGGATATAATAATGAACTTACCCGGTACAAAGTATATCGGGTGGTCTCTATTTCAGCTCGGGATTCAACTTGTATTTGTATCCGTTACAAAGTGTACCGAGTGAGTAAAACATTCAGCCCGGGATCCAACATGTCTCTTTTACAGAAAGATGTTCAATTTGAAAGACAGTAACCATACGTATAGAACAATTACTTTAAAAGCACACGGTTCCAACTGGTTCTTCTGAACCTTGTCGCTCAAATAGTTTTATAAAGCTTAGCTAAACGGGTTTTCGATGGCACTAACAGATGAGTGTATGCATATTAATAAATAAAGACATCAATAAATAAAGGTTAATGTCGATTTATCACCTTATGTATTTTACGTCCTGCATGTTTCCAATTTATGAATATTCATATGAACACAGCCGATGTTTAACCAAGCTGTGTGAATATGGCTTTCGCTATAAGTGTGTTAGCCACAAATAAAACACGGATCAAATTAAGCCTCACTAATTCGTGAATTATTTACAAACTCTAGTATTATATTCGTTGATTGTTCACTGAATATTGGTCACTGAATTAGCACATAAATTTATCAATACTAAAATATTCTTCTTTAAAATCCTGAATAATCAACTTGGATTGTAAGTTTTATATACTTTCTTTTATTTTGACAAAAACAACAACACTTTTTTATCTAACATATTGCACAAATCCCATCGTACAATGTTTTCTGAACTCTTGAAAAGGATAGGCACATGTATCATTTTCAAATAGAGTTATATGCATATCGTAAGTGCCCACAGATAACTTCTGACACGTTATTACATTTAAGACATTCGTTCACAACACAAATTTATCATCCAATGTATATAACATACTTTAGACGTATACAAAATAACATCACGAAATGTACAGCATACTTTCTACTGTATGGGAAGAGTTCCTGTAGAACCTCATGGCATTTTAAAATTGTGCAATATACATTTAAACAAATGCGTTTTATTGAATTTTATAACCATTCATACATGCACCATTGCAAACAAACCGATTACAAAGCCTTTATTCTTAAAAAGCGTGTCAAGTAAATGTTTTAATGACATGATCAAAAAACAATTTGTAACCACATTTTTCTCACAATTTATTAAACTCATAACGCGAAGAATGTACCAGTTGGCGGCATTGTTTGCAGGGTGATAACGCAACGATTCCCGGTAATAATATAACGCTCCTTCATAATCACCATTCATTTCATTGCAGTGTCCCAGAAAGTTCAATGCAGTCTCGAGGTGACACATGTTGGTTTTATTTATTATGTCATATATATAAGACAATAATTTCCTCAATGCATGTAGCTGTTTGTAACGTTCACATAGTCCCCCATACGTGAGGTGTAGTAATATAGTGTAAAAACGGACGAGCGTCTATCTCAGCACAGTCCATCCATCGTTCCATATAGCGAGTAATCTGAGCCACTTCCTCTTCAGTGATATTGCGATTCATTTAAAACAACGATATCATTGGGACGCAGTAAGCTTCTTCTCTACGAAACCTAACACAGCATGCGAATGGCGGTGAACTGAATCCGTTGTCAATATAACCTGATAGCATATTAGCGAACACATAGAGATCACGGTCTCCTGATAATTCTATACATCCGCAAATAGCCTTTACTTTGCTGTGATACTTCCGCTCTACGTCTTCCAACACTCTTGCTGTCGCGTGAATATGTCCACTACAGTACAAGGTAGAAGTCAACTTTAAGCGACTAGAAGCTATATCAGTGTTTAAGGAATATTTGAAACGACTTATAACTTCGCTGTTAAGAACGTTTTAGGGCCGCAAACAGTTAGATTGCATTGCATTTTGTAACGAATACAAGTGTTGAATAAATTCTAGAGCAATAGTTTTCAATCTGACATGTTTGGAGTATTCAAACACATTTCGTAATACATATTTTATATCTTGCTCGGATTCTGTATTAGCACTCCGTTCTTGATGTATTGAAATTTTAAATAAGAAATGAAATCTTTCCAAGCACTCGAACTTCAACAGTAAATTAATACTATTACGTAAGCCTTCACGCCCAAGTTCTGCAGCTTTTCCAATACGCCGTAGACTACATGCTTGCAACCGACATCCTATTGTATCTACACCACTATCAAATACATCTTGTAAGTTGTTCCTTATCATGGAGTCTATATAAATTAAAAGGCGTCTCTGCTGCACCTTAGACAAACATGAAACAAGTTCACTCCTTCTATGATATAATGCGGTAGCTTTCCCAATCGCAGCCATTTCTTTAATACGTGTAAATAAAGCAAAAATAAAAACATAAGGTTGTGTTCCAACCACATGGAAGGATGTGTCTGTCCTTTTGTGTAAAACATGATAGTTTTTTCAATGAAAGCTTGTTAAAGAATCTCCCACAATGTTAGCAAAT